>JAQIWD010002139.1:0-10097 GCA_034694825.1 Anurida granaria | reverse complement strand
GCACACCGAAAAAAGTGTCTGCAAAAGTATGTGCCCCGAAATTTCGGAAGAACCGAAATAAACGACATTCTCCTCATCCTACCACCTCGCTGGCTCTCTCCCGAAAAATCGTGAATGAAGGCCCAATTTGACTGAAGGCTTGTTAGGATCCGAGAAATCTCACTTGCAGTTTTTTTGTCTAAATTTATTTTAAGCCTGCAACAGCGACCGAGCGTCCATACGCACGACGACAACATTTCAATGAAGGACTTTTATCTCCAAGTTCAATACAGGGGAACGTCGTATCAATAAGTTGATCAAAATCTATTTTCAGTGCTTTTGCAGTTTCGGGGGTTGGAGCCAAGAAATTCGGAGGAACATTAAACAAGATCATCCGCCGCTCTCGCCGGTCTTTCAACCATCATCACCGGGCTTCTGGAATTTTGGATCTCGCCTCTTGGAAATATTGTAAGAGATCCTAATCGCTGATTTCAGAAATCTATTGTTATCACCCTTGCCAAAATCAAGCGTCTTGCTTAAATTGAAAAAAGTCTTGAAATTTTCGAAACTGTTAAAGAAGGCTACAGAATGTTTAGGGGAGCTAAGCTTCATTTTTCAACAGTAAGAATTTTCATCATTTTTTATTCATTGGCATCTTGACAGGTCAAAAGGGCGTCGTTGATTTCAAAAGATGTCGGGGAGCAGGACACAATGGAAGAAACCCACCAGGGTCTACGACTACAACTACAATTTGGGTGAGCATTACTACAAGCCCCAACTTCGGCACGCAGATTTAAAGTTTCATGGAAGGGCTGGAAGTCCTCCAAAGGCACAAACTTTTGCAGAAAGGTTCGCAGCGAATCCTGTGGTGAGTTGGTTGGAAAACTTTTCCGTAAAACTTGTTATACCAACTCGTGTCGATTAATCCTAAATTTGACAAATCCATTTTCAGTATGGATCTTATGGCTCAGCTCCTAGCTCCTCCTTTGGCTCTGGAGCAAGGAGGTCTTCATTAACCGACGATCCCTTTGGACGACCCGCACGCTCCGCTGCTGGTGACAGGTTTCCACCGCGCTCAGACCGGCAAACGGAAGACGCTGAATTTGGACGATCCCGATTTGCTCCAAATGAGGATTTTGGAACTGAGTTTGGAAAACCCCGATTTTCCTTTGGGGATCGTCTCCTGGATGCTGCTGGAACAAAAACGACGCGCCCTGGAGCCGGTCGCGGGGAGCCACCGTCCCCAAGGGGCCTGGACGATCCGTTTGAGGATCCATTCTTTGCCCGTGGGAAACGATTTGGACGGGAAGGGAACTTGACTGCAGATTCGGATTTTATGACGGAGGATCCGTTCAAGTCCTCCAAAGGGCGCCGTGGCATTGAGTCTTCGTCTGCTGCTGCTGACGAAATGATGGACGACATGAGGAGGGATGCTGAGAGCTCTGCATCGAAATTTCGAGCTAAGCTTCGTGCCAAGAAAGCGCAGGAGGATACCGACTTTGGAAGCACGACTTATGCTGGAAGTGGAAATGAACATGGACGTGGACATGAGGAAGAGTCGACCGAATCACGAATCGAGAAAATTCGAGCTCGTGCCAAAGCGAGGATTGCTGAAGCGATGGAAGATGATTTCCTAACTCCAGCAGCTTCATCTGCACCCACGAAATCATACTTTGGCAACAATGATGACTTTGATTCCGGTGCTGGTGGGAGTAGTGGTGGGAGCAAAAGCGTTAGGATTTCCAAGCGTACGCTAAAGACAACATTTGATATGGATTAGATTTCTAAGGAGAAATGTTTTTGGTTACACGTAAGGCGGAAGATGGTCACATTTCTAATTTCCCAGGAATCAGGCTGTAAGCGAATGCTTTCTTTCCAGGATTTACTTTAAGAAACGGGAGAAGTTTGATTTTAGGAGCACTCGCGTTACACTTTGCTCTACCGATATCTCTCCGGAAGCCCTTTGAACCCTTAAGGACAAATCATTGTCAGGTTGAATGTCAAAGAAATTGGAATCCTCTCCAAACTGTTCAGTTCCAATTATAGAAGGTGGATATAATTTCTAAATCATCTTTATTTGATTTGGTGCATTTACTGGGAAGTTCTGGAAAGTTCGGATTTTCTCGCAGGTGAAAGGTCTTGGCTTCTGGAATTTGGACATTTAGACTTAAGTTAAGCGATGGCGCATTTGCTTTCACCGCCTCTTCGCAACTCGATTTGAGAGTTTGGTTAACTAGGCTAATTAAGACCTCAAAATGGGAATTGTTATTTACTTAATTGAGTTAAGTGCTCTGCAGCTCTGCTTAAGGTGCTAACCACCATTGAATTTACACCTAATTCTAAATTAGGTTACTAGTCTAGTAGGGCACTCTTGTGAATGATGAAAGTTTGTTGGTGAAAGTCGGGGATTTGGATTTAATAAATTGTGGGCCCAGTTTCCGGTTAATTTTGCGCTCCATGTTCTCATTCGCGTGTTCTACTTTCAGCAATTTGTAAATTTATCATTCGAACTCAACTCAGACAATTTCGGCAGCCAAATTCGATCTTCGATTCCCAATCCCTGATTATTTTTATAAATTACTTTAACATAATTTAAATGATTCCCAGGTTAAATTGTGAATTTTCAGTGAAGAGGGACAAGAAAGGTCATACCTTGCTTAATTTAGATATTTTGTCAACCTCAAGGACTGTTTTCTTTTCAGGGTCCGGACGTCAAACCAATTTCCTCGTTTACAGGTATTCATTCATTCATTGAAATTTTAATGGAATTTCCTGGAAATGCGGTTTTCAATTAATCTTTCTCTCCTGATTTAACACTTTCCCTCCTAGGGAATCAATTAACGCTTCGCACTGAATTTGGGAATTGGGTTGTGGCTTGTGGGTGTTAGTGCCAAAAGGGCTAATTATTTTTTAGAAAGTCAGCCAAATGGAAAACTACAAATATTAAACTTAATTATAATTAATCAAAAATTAGAGCAAAGTAAATAAGGAGGAAGCAGGACATACTTGTTAATTAATTCCCCTCTGGATTCCCGGATGAGAATAAACGCACTTGGTGGAACGAGGAGGAATTACAGTCTGAAACAATCAAAATCATTTTGCAAGAGCCCTTTTCATCTTCAGCTTTCGAGGCCCTTTTCAGGGCCTCCTTACCACCACCGTAACCACTTAAGTAATTAAAATTGGTAAATTTCAATCATGGTTTCCAATCTCAGGTTTCAGCAGAAGACTAGAGTTTTTGAGTGCCTTCAAAGTTAATTTTGGACTTTATAATTTACTTAAGACAAAAAGCGCATAAATCACTTTGTTCCAAATGAAGCCAAGATTCCAATCCGTTTTTCCTTTATTTTCTTCATGCATCAAAAGAAATTGTCGTCGTAATACAAAGTTCCACGGACTTAAGTGTTGAGGAATTACCAATTAGAAAAGATAGAATTTATCCGACTAACATTTTCACCCACCACGTGTTAGCCTCATTAGGTCAGTTTGATTTGCAGAGTTTCGTCTACATGAAAACACAGTGTCAAGTAATGTAAGGTCAAAGTTCATGAATGCTCTAAATATTCATAAATTCTTTTGTGTCGAGATGATGTTCAAATTTGCAAATTCATTGTCACCTTTTCGTCTCTCTTGTTTTGTGTCAAGTAAATCCCATTAGTCGTCACGCGTGCCTTTGAAAGCTCATTTTGCAACAAATCAGGACACAAAAATAAACTAAACTAAAGCTACAAACAAGCAAATTCTCGTGTCCTTGCTCCGTATCAAATTTACGACTTTTCTTAAAAAACGTTCTCCCTCAGTTGTTTTGTAACAATTCCCAAGACGGTTGGACTGATGGAAATCTTACTAATTGCCAAATCTTGCTCTTCTTGCTTTTTGGATCTTCCAAATGAGAATTCAGGCTCCGGACCATTTCTTTCTTCCCCTGACAGTTGAAGGGCAAGTCTCAAGAATGTGGTAATGAAATGCCAAGTGTGTTTAAAACAAACAAAAGATCAAGTTAAAACAATGGGATCAGAAGATCAGATGAAATTGGAATACTTTTCTCCTCTCCTCCACTGGGCCCATTTCTTTGTGTCAGTCAAGGTGGAATGTTTTCCCTTCTTTTTCCAAAGTCTGGCCCAAGTGATCTTGAGAGTCTTTTGGCGTCCGATACCCATGACGATGAGGAACAATTTGGCATTAGATGACATTGAGGGCGTGTGCTCCTGCCGCGATGGAAGATCACGTAGCCTTATATATCATTCCCACCCGATTCTACCCGGAGCAGCGTCTTGGGCCGTCCCAGGAGTGGGACACAATAAAACACTTGCGAGGCATCTCCTTTGGGCCTTTTGGCAATGTCTTCCCTAGTCATACATGAAAATAATTCTATACATTTTTATAACTTGCTTTGTCTCCCAGTATCCTCCCGTCCTACTTTACTTTCTCGGTAGATCTCATCCAATTGGGTGATCCTATTAAATCCTTCGTCGTAATAGATTTAGAGACAATAAATCTAGGAGACTAGAAACTAGGAGTAGGGCCCGAAAATCTCCGTCTCTCTTTTTACTTCATCCGAATCCAACTTTGTCATCCAAACTCCAAATCCCTTCAACATCTTTCGTGATTTATCGACTTTCGGTCCTAATTGAAACAGGTAAGATGGCTTACTACGTAGATTTTTAATTTTAATTATCGTTGCTAACTTTGGCGTGTGCCAAAGCCTATCCAAGCCCATCTAAGGAGTAAAATTCATTGACGCGTGGTTGGCGGCGGAGTGACGCGCTGAAACGCTTCTACTCATTCATACCCTCATTTGCTTAAAATCATTGTTAGTTTTACATGTTAATTGAAGTTTGTAATTGCAGGTCAGATCGCTTTACGTCATAAAATGGGAGACGCTGGAATATCCTCGTTGGAGTTATCAGAAGGAACTTTTGCAGGAGAAGCCCCCAAGCGGCGTCCAACAGCATTCGTCCATTGGAAAAGACCCAAGAGTCAAACCTACGAGTACAATTACGATTATGGTTCCAATTACTACCGACCAATGATTGACTACTTGAATGAAAGAGCGTCTGGTGGACATCCAGCCACGCCCAAGCCAATGCTATGGGAAGAAAGAGCCCTCAAGTCCTACATGGACCGGAATCATCGGTCCAGTGCAGAGAAAGTTAGTCGGGATGCGATGCTCCTCCAGTCACTTCGCTCAACCTCGAATCGCTACATGGCACACACGAAATCGTTTATTGCCAGGAGGGTAGGAGGATACTGAGGACTTCAGGTCCTTCCCCCGGGGTGACCTAATTTTATGGACAACTAAAAAGCGTCTCATGTCGGAACGCTGCTCCTCTACGGAACCTGTTATACGTAACGGATGGAATCAAAAGACTTAATTTTAATCCTCTCTCAATTGGGTTTAAATCTACAACTAAAAGTTTACGCCCATGAACATCATGTTAGAGCCTTGAAATTTATTTTCGAAATTGAAAAGAATCCTTCTAAAAATCAGGACTAAAATTATTACGAAATTTATTATAATAATAAAAACTTTCTTGGGCTGGGTTACCCATTCAAAAGATTCAATTTGGGAAGCGTTCAAATGCTTAAATTTGCAAGTAAAATGTAATGGAACGGAGGAGAATTAAATGGTCCAGATGTTAATGCCATTGTTTCTTTAAGCGTAAACCAACAAGGTGAGGTTAAGGTAAGGTAAGAACCTGTTCAAGGTAGGAGCCCCACACAATGAATAGCCCCAAGGAAGACCTTGAAAATCCTTTAACATCTCCAGTCATACAATGTAGCAGGTCGGAACAAGACGTTCCTATAAAATTTTCACAATTGCTTTGATTTCAAAGTAGTTTTCAATTAAGGGACAAGGAATTCTAGTACAAAAGACAGCAGGAGGCCAACAAAACAGGAAAAGAAATTTCAGGTATTGACAGACGCTAATTACCAATTTTAAACCACAAGTCATAACATTTGGCACATGACAACTATTGTTGAAAATCCTATCACTTGAATCCTGAACTGTCCGTATACAAATCAGGTTGGCATTGTTAAAATCGTGGGCCCAAGCAGCTGTAATCTGCTTCGTCGTATTTATTGCGCCACCGGAAGTTGACATTTTGCGTGTATACCCAATGCTTTCAACCTTTGTAGGAGATATAGTTTAAAATTCCATGGTTAATGGGTAAAATCCAGAAATAAGTCGCATTTCCGTTGTGGATTTCACAAGGCGAGTTTTGACACAGGGAACAAAGCGTTTTAGTGCCCATTTGTTGCTTCCAGCCTGAACCAAAAGTTCCAATTTTGGTGCATTTTCTTTCTGTGATCCTTTGCCATCCCCATGATTTCGTTAGAACGCTTGCAGTGTTTGGTCAAATTACTTTACGTTTCATGTCAAAATTTAATTGAAGCGAGCAGTTATACCGCGGAATGAACCTTTCAAATAACGTCAAAAAATTGTAGTGCAACTACCAAGTTAAGCTTTTCACTTTCACTGTACCCACGTTCACTGTACCCACGGCGCGACTGTACCCTGCTTTTACTTAGATTGTTGCGCTTTTGGCTTGAGTTCTTAAGAAGGATTTTTTTTGCAGGGTTGTGTGCTAAAAAGCAGTGGTGCTAAAAACGCGATGCTATAAGTGCTAAAAATGCTAAGTTTGAAATTCACATTTTTGCAAAAATTGCGAAAAAATGCTAAAAATTACCAATTTTCCAACAAAAATGGGGGAAACAATACCGAAATTCAAATTTAGTGTGTACTTTTCGGGGTGCTTTAATTTTTAGCATCTAGCGTTTTTAGCACCAATTTTAGCTAAAATTGTTAAATAGCGCTATGAAATAGTTGTTAGCGCTAAAAATAACAACCCTGTTTTTTTGTTTATTGAACACTCTTGCGCTGATGCTGATTTCCTTGAAATTAAGCGATAGGCTGAACAACGGACGTTATGGTATGATTGAGTTTATTTGGCACAAGGAAAGAAGTGTTGATTAGTTGACAAATTGAATTCATAACCCTGCATCACTGAACATGCATAAACTTGAACGTACATTATTAGATAATTCCCGTTGCTCTTCCGCATTAACAAAACAAGTAGCGCATTTAAACAGCCCTGAATAATGGACCTGGTACAAGTGATAAAGGAAAGGATTTGTGTTGCATGCATCTAGCTTAAGTACTAGTTGACCCCGGGCTAACCCCTTCTAATCTCCAGTTGTCTTCTATTTTTGAGTGACGATAACAATTTTATTACCCATTCACTTCGTGGACTTCTTGTTTCTTCGTCTTAAACCAACCACCATCCCCTATGGTTCCTGTTACTAACTGACTTTATTTTTCCTACATCAGACGCAGTAAAGCCAAATCCCGTAATAGTCACATCAAGAAATTGAAGGAGAAAGTCATTCAGGATGCTTTCCCAGGGATTCTACCCAGTTTTCCTCGTCTTCGTCCTTGGATTCGGTAAGTACGTCTACAGTATGTACAATGGCGATAGTAATTTGCGTCTCTTTCTTCGCCCATATTCCAAAGTATCACAATGACTTCAAATCTCCAGAAAATCCCTGCATGACAATGTTGGATTTTGATGGAAAAAAGCAGAGGAAGTGTCACTCCCATTGTTATTGTCATCCCCTGGAAATTGAGTGCCAAAACCCTTTTTCCAGGGCTTGCCCGCACAAGTCTATCAAACGTCAAGTCTATTTTGATGAATTCCAGGCGGAATCCAGTGCGGGGTTCATGACAATGCCGTTGATGGGGATGAATTCCCTGAAATAAGCCCAATTTACATTGCCCAGGGTACTCTCTACATTCCTTATGCAGAAATTGAGGAGACTTTCTTAGCTTGGGTGGATCAGAAGAATGGGCTGAGCCGGATTGATTTTTATGGAGGTAAATTGCTAATTTTCTGCAACAACCAGAACTATTTAAAACTATTTGTACACTTTCGCCATAATTTTGATGTGCCCAATTTCCAGGTGTATCCAAAACGTATCAACTCGGGAACCGCGGCCCCTTTGGGGTGATGCGAAAAGTGGTCCCAATGACAACTGACTCTGTGACGAATCAGCTCACTTGCTTCGAGGTCAACGGGACTGCAGACTCAAAGGTTGGTGCTCAGAGCATCATTCCAAATCCAGCTGGATTCATGGTACAAAAATATAACAACTCCTACACCACAGACACAAAAGACCTTCAAGCTACGCTTAGATCCAATCTTCCTTGCTACGCTCCTAATTTGTACACCTCTTTTTCTTTTAGTATGCTGGAAGGGAAGTGGTGAATGGGCAAGTGTGCAAGAAATACATCCTGGAAGAGACCAAAGGCCAGAAAGTGAACAAGTACGTCTACTGGCTCCGAACTACGGTAAGTCCTCCTACCCCCTATTTTACTTGTGTCGTCTTCCGGCGACATTCTCACCAGAGAGGCCTTTCTTCAATTATTTCCTTTCTCCCCGCAGCCTTCTCCGGATGATCCAAATCAAGAAATTGGGATTCCTGTCAAATACGAAATGAGGGGTTACAACACGCTCCTGGGGTCACACTACGACCATTATTACCTCGACTACGAGTCATTCACAACTGGGGACATTGCTGAAGACATTTTCAAAGTGCCTGAGAGTATGTCATGTCTTAATCAATAACCCCCCCCCCCCTAACTTCGTGACAACTTAAATGTGACCCAGATTTATGAAAGTGATTCATAAGATTTGTGCTCACTAAACCGTGTAGTGTTTTAACTCTTCCATTATTCTTTGTAATGGGATCCACCATCACGCTCTTCGGCTTTCACTACTTTTACGCCATCCTTCCGTTCTATTTCTCTCCTTTTAATGTTTAGTCCATTTACTGGCAGTTTCCACTGAATCCCCTTTTTATCTTCGTTCCGAGTAGGAATGAAAACGTTAATGAAAGTTACTCCCATTGATTAAGGTCATGCCTCTCTTCCAGGCTTGACATGCGGTAACTTCCCTGGACCAGGAGCTGAGCATCACTTGACCAAATCCACTTTCAATCCCATTCGGGAGTTTATCCATGGCTACGATGAGCACATTATCAATGGATTTGAAGAATTCATTAATACTCACAACAAGAAATACAAACATGACAGGGAGATGGAGAAGCGGAGGGACATTTTCCGTCACAACTATCGCTTCATCCATAGCAAGAATCGACAGAGCTTGACCTACCGCCTCGCTCTCAATCACTTGGCCGACAAGACTGACGACGAGAGAAAGGTGAGAAAAGTCAGTGGGGAGGGTTCCTGGAATAACAAGGAAACCAATTAGATTCCACCCACTTTCCCACATCCTGGAAATTCGAGCAAACTGTATTAATATCCCACGATCCGTGGGTGGTTTTATAACAAAACCCCCTGATGAGCCAAAATTAGCCAAGATGAAATCATGCAGCGATGCGTGTGATTTTGTAAACGTAATCCAGGGAGATTATGAACACGCAGCACCTGCAACAGCACTGTTTCAGTGGAATTTTAATCTCCTGACTACCTCCTGCCTAACTTTGTGGACTAAAGTCTATCGAGAACTGAGACGCCCGAGGCGTAACTTAAATAATAAGAAGTGACGGGCAAGGTTCAGGAGCTGAAAAAAGGAGCTCAAGGGTTGCTTTCCCTTTACCGCCTCCACGAGCTTCTTCCTGGCAGTATTGAATTGAAATTAATTAATCGTTGTACATACAGGTACTACGGGGAAAACTTTACTCGCGGGGATACAACGGAGGAAACGTATTTCCGTACTCACTCAAGGATATCGAAACTGCGAGACTGCCAGAGAGCATTGACTGGAGACTCTACGGGGCTGTGACTCCTGTCAAAGGTCAAAATTTACTCATTTTGCGCATGTCCACAAATATTCAGAAAATATAAGTCGTTCCTCATACGTTCTTGCATGCATCATAAATCAGAATGATGACCCTTCTCAAAGGCTTTAATGTCCAATGATTCTTTATGTATGAACGCTTGGATTTTTAACTCACGAAATTAACGTGTTATGTTAAGTACCTGAGGTCGTTTTCCTGAAAATTAACTTGGAGATTCCAAAAATTTGTTGAACGGAACGTTTCAATTACTTGAATGAACATCTTTTTAAGCACAGCTCCAGTTTTTTGTTAGCTTT
>JAQIWD010002138.1:0-10101 GCA_034694825.1 Anurida granaria | reverse complement strand
GAATGCGTTTTATTTCGGAATTTCGGCCTATTTTGGAATTTCAGAATCGGATTTTGGATTCCGGATTCCGTACCCTGATCAAAACCAGCAATTATTGTTTTTAAGTTATCGGTTGAAAGTCCACCAATTGCCTGCCAAAGATTCTTCACAGCTGGGCAGGACAATCGCACAATGTTTGGAAACTTTGTCCCCAACATCGTCACCCACTCTTCATTCAGAATTATAAGCGTCAAGTCCCTCACATTGGGGAAACTATGTGGTAGCAGTTGGATGTTGGTTCGCCAATAATAATGAACTGTCAGTCGTTTGCATTGTGGAAAGGTGACTCCATCGATATCTTCTGGCCAAACAATACCACTCCCCAGCTTGAATTCCTTGATGGGTTGATTTGATAACCAGCGCAAGAATGACGTCGGCACAACCGATCTTTCCCTGCTGTCGATGCTCAGAAAAAATAAATTAATATGCTCTGACATAAGTTCCTCGAAAACTTTTTGCATTTGATCTCTACGGAGAAGAAGACTGAGACCAGCGCACACGTGGGAAGGGATCAACTTCAACCATCTACCTGGATCAACAAAAATTTTCTATATAACATATGACTTATGACCAGAGCAGCTTGTGCGTGTCAGTAAGTATGTGTATCCGTATGAGCATTCTAGAATCTGGAATACATACCTAGATGTTCAAGGAATTTTGTATTCCCTCTACACATAAAGAATCCGTAGCTGTTCCCTTGAGACGCTCTGATGGTAAATTTCTTAAGTGCTGGAGAGCGTCGGAATAGTTCCAGCAGATGCAGGTCTACTTTTGCAGGCTCAAAATGAATATTTACGGCCAGTTCCAATTTTTTAAGGCGAGGTAGGATAGTTCCAGGCGTTAAAGATTCCCACCGTGGTACTGCATCAGTGTACATGGTTAAGCACAACGATTGAAGTTTCCAACACCTGGTTAATAAAATTTCCTGGATAGTAGTGTATAGGTTTAGAACCGTGTCAGTTTCCAAACTGAATGGGCGTACAGGCGTCAGAAGAAGAGGAAAACAAATGTCAAGAACAAATTCAAGTGCATCTGTGCTGAACTTTTCCACAAAATCCACCAAATTTTCTAGTCTCCTCATATTAGGCTCTCCACTGTAGTGAAATTTCGAAAATGGAAGATCTGCACATCCCCTCATGTCCATCACCTTTGTAAACTGTGTCAAGCTGGACTCATTGTCGAGTAATATGGGAAAGTGAGATTTGCGGAGTGCATGCGTACTATATTCATTGAAAAATTTGCTCACGACTCGACAAGATTTCATATCCAACACGTTTATTTTGCTAAAAATGTTGAGCCAAATCTGTGTGTTAGAGAAAATTAGTTACTGGTAGAATAGGCTATAAAAGTATATTGAGGTTATACAGGTTTATGAATCAGTATTACCTCTGGTAGCAGATTTTTTTTGAACGGTTTAAATGGAAACTCTCCATGCTCATGAAGGATGGACAAGCTTTCCATGTTTCTCTGAGGACAGCGAAGTGGGAAATGAGCGTTCACTTGTAATCCTCTCGAGGTTGGGCGAATCGTCACCAGAAACCCCCGAGCGTATTATTTTAGGCTGGGACTCGGAAAAGAACCAAACGGAATGTCTACTGGGATTTAGCTATAAATATCATCGCTCCTCCTAATTCCCTTTTGAGAAACTATTTTGTGATTTTATGCTACAACTCGTAGGAGCCCGATTCTAGAATCTGGTTTTTGTAAACTAGCTCGCTCACCCGTTGCGTTTTTGTTAATTCAATGGGCGTTTTAATTTCTAGAGGGAGTCTAACGAAGGTTCTAATTTAAATTCTACAGATTCAAGAAGAAAAGTCAAGAGGCTTTGGTTCAAGTCGCAATCTCATGGACAATAATAGAAGGAGGTGAAATGAATGTGGTTTCCCAGGAACAGAGCTGCAACCCGAACCCAGAGACTTTTTATTATTGAGGTTCAGCACGGAATGGTGAATTATTAGACGTGTAATTTACACGTCTGATAATTAGGGTGGTCCAAAATCCTATGTTAATTTTGAACTATTAAAATTTCATTGTCACCCGTCCAATCGATTGATTTATTTATAGAGAAAATTCAGTTAAAATATTAACCCGTTTGAACAAAAAATAGGAGTGACTCAAACTTTACCATTGGCAAGAATAAAGAAAATCAGGTTGGAATCGAAGAAAATTACTCCCACTTCGATTCATTAGTAATTGCTTACTAAATTCGTTGTTCCTAGACGTTCTTTACGTGCTGAATCCGAATCCATCACTGAAACTGCGCTAAAAAAAACTTCCGTCGCCCTTAAAAATCAAATTACCCGATTTTTAGGTTTTTTCGGTAAAATGCATAGAATGGCCGTTATTTTGCATAGTTTTACCCATTTAAAATGTACTAACATGGGAACCAAACCAAAAAAGTCACGCGGATCTTCATGGCCGTCACATTTGAGATATAGGGGGCTAATATAAGTACTTTCGGAGAATATTAGCGGCGGATATGCAGTTTTGGATTTTAGCTGATTTTTTAAACTTTTTGAATTTCGATTTTGCTAATGGGAGTTCCCACGCTGAAAAGTTGAGAAGAGAGAAAAAGAGAAAAATCTCATTTTCGCTTTCCGGTTTTTTTTTACTCCACAGGAAGTTCCATAAGGGAGAGCGAAATTCAAAATGTTTCAAAAATCGGCTAAAATCCAAAACTGTAATTCCGCCGCTAATATTCTCAGGAAGTACTTCTATGCATTTTAACTAAAAAATCGGGTAATTTGATTTTTAAGGGCGACGGAAGTGTTTTAGCGCAGTTTCAGTCATGGATTCGGATTCAGCAGGTAAAGAACTTCAAGGAACCTCAAATTTAGTAAACAATTACTAATGAATCCAAGTAGGAGTAATTTTTATCGATTCCAAATTGATTTTCCCTATTCTTGCCAATGGTAAAGTTTGACCTCGTCGAGCCACCTCTAATTATTGTCTAAACAGTTTCATATTTTAACTGAATTTCTTTTATGCACTGAACCGTATGACAGGGTGACAGCATAAGGTTTTTATAGTTTGTGTTTTTGGACCACCTTAATCTAGTAGTCATAACATAAACGTAGATACGGTAACGTATGCACAGAACTACAAAATTCTAGAACGAGCAAAACTAACAGAAAGATTCTCGAAAAATCATGAAATATTTCATTGCGTTTTGGCGTTGTGTAACCCTGAGTCTTAAGCAGGATTCTCAATGACTGCAGCGATTATTCGGAACCAGGCGAACGTACGACCGATTCCCGCGCCGAGTGTTCGCACGTCAAAAAATATCGTGGCGCTGCATTGTGGTTTCCAATGAACTTGATGCAATTCGTCCGAATTTCATGTTGAAACATGTTCCAATCGCGATGGGGCATGTTGTGACGGAGCACGGGAAGTTGTCTGAGTAGCAGAAGAGAAGGGTGGAAGTCTAAAGAACGTGTGGTTTAGGAAATGGAAATCAACTTCGAAATCGAAACGGGTGCAGATTGGAGAGTGTGTTGTTGAGACGAGGAAGTGGTTGCGAATTCGGACGCAAAAGTTGAAATATTTCAACTCGTCCGTCGATCCGAAATTCGCATCAAGATTTGACGGATGCGAATTTCGGATGAGGCTGCTACATTTCGGTTCCCATACGACTATCCGAATATTCGGACCATGGGTCCGAATTCGGATGCGACTGCATTCATTGAGAATCATGGGTTAAATATACCCAGGATGAAAAGTACTCTACAAAAATGTTCTAAAAGTGTGTTTCTATTTTCCTCCTATTAATTTGCAAATATAATTCGTACTCTAACACACAATAGCAACTAACAGTGTATAAGGGTGTGTATTTTTGCTACAGGATAAATTTTCCTTGTTTCTTAAGAGGCAAGCCTCTTTGGGCCTCTAATGGGAATTGAGTAATTTTTTTATTACTGATTGGAAACTTTGATTTCATATCAAAGTACCCAGGCGTTTTGGAATATCATTTTAAGATGGCAAACATTGGGACGTAATAGAATGCCCTTATTGATTTGATTTTGAATCTTCTCATTCGTGCATATATTTCGTTGGAAAAAGAACCGTCAAAAGTAATTTTAAGACTTTGATTATATTCTAGTAAAATTAAATTTTCCAATATTCTTAGTATAAAAAGTGGAAGCGAATACTGAATTATAAGGCCAGATGGCAAAATGCTGGAATACAGAGGGTTAGCCAGATCTATTTTCCCAACTTTCCGACTTGCTGCGTTGTCGCTAAAAGAAAATTGTTTTTTAATTTTTCGTACTGTAGGTTTCAGTAAAAACTTATGTGTGTTCGTGCTAAATTTCCAAAAAAAAATATTCAACTGAACAAAAGTTGTGGACCGTTTTCTAAAAATTGAGCTAAAAAACGTTTCCAGCCTCATTTTGAAGTTTTAAATTTCTCTATGGAGGTCAAAGGTCAAAGTGAGATATTCAAACATGGAATAAATTACTGAGCTCAATTGTCGATTTGATGGTGCCGGTGGTAAGGTCACACAAATTGACGAGGTCAACTTTTCGTTTTTTTTAATTAACTAATTTGCATAAAGTGAAAGTTGTTCACTCCCGTGCTCTCACGTGTTTCAACGTTTGCGCAAGCGCCACTATCACTAATAATTTTTTTGTCAAAACAAGTCCTCCCGCTAATACTACACTCATGCCGAAGATTTTCTGCGTATCGACCATATTTTTACGTTTTGACCTTTGACCTTGGCGGCAAAATTTAAAAACTTCAATTTAAACTGCAAATTGTTTTTTGATTAAATTTTTGAAAAAAGTCAATAACTTTTCTTCCAGGGAATAATTTTTTTTTAAATTTAATATGAGTACTCATGAGTATTGAAAAAAAATTCGAAAATGTTTCTTTTAGGGACAATGTAGGAAGTCGCAAAGTTGGGCAAATAGATCTGGCTAACCCTCTGTAATCATGCTATGGATCTAAAATTGTTTGAAAATGAAATAAATGAAATGTTTATGGTCGAATTATCTTAGGTAATATAATTCGATTAAAATGGATTTTTCAACGTCTTACGCTGTTAGAAACGCTTCACTTTGTACATATCATAATATTATAATAGCTTATTAAGAAATTCCTTGAAATATTTTTCAACGTTTAACCTCAAGAATTACTTCAGAGTGAAACCTCCAACCAACAACAATGATTTTTCTTAAAAAAATGCCATGCCTTGGTTGGTAATGTTGTAAATCGATATATCTCCGCTCAAAATTTCTAACTTGCTGGTTTCCTTTTTTGTATGAATGTAACGTTTTCGTGGAAGGTTAGAAGGGAGTGCTTATATTTCTGAATTTCAGCTGAAAAATCCTACACAAATAAAAGCCACTTAAACTGAATCATTAACTGATATTTAGATTCTTTTAGAGTCTTACTTGAAAATCAAAGTACAAATAGATTGTGACTTTGTTTAGGTTCAGAATTGTTTTAGCCCTTGTTGCATAAACGATAGCAATAAGATCTTCCGTAGTTTCTATCCCCATTTCAAAGACCTGCAATGCTAACATGTTAAAACCATAGCATGATTATCATTAAAAAAATAAATTATCCTCACCTTGGAAGGCCTGAAATGAACATGTTTCTAAAGCTAAATAATATTTTGTTTAGTGTAAGTTGGGTATTGTAATACACTTGATCGTTTGGAAAAATATAACAATTTACATTATACTACAGAAATCGCTTCGTTAGAATCAGGAATTTCATCGTGTATGTGAATATTTTACCAACGATGCGTATTGTATTTGGCTATTGGCGTATTGTATTTTCAAAACCTTGAGGACGATTCCCCCAGAAGGAAAATGTTGTACAGGGTGCCCAATATGTATTTTCTCCCTTCGTACAGCCCGAACCGTAGTCGTAAAAATCTGAGCTATACGGTGTTGGAAAGCTTACGTCAAAACGAGACTAGGGGTAGTTCAAAACAATTTTTTTAGTACGCATGCGCAGACTACAGCCATTTTTCCAAAAATCGCGAAAATGACAGATAAAAACCGTAAGGGAGCCATTGCAAAAAAAAAAATGCCTTAGAAGATTACCCAGGTAGAATTTTTGACGCTGAATCGAGCGGTGCAAACCGTTTTAACATATGACTGCACGTTTCGGAGATATGAAAGATCAAAGTCAAGTGATTTTATGCGCTATCGATGGGATTTTCAGATTTCTATAATTATTTGACATTTAGCACGTCATATTTCCACGGCCATGGTTCATATCGAAAAGGGGAATACACCAATGAATTCAGCATCGAAAGCGCTATCGGGATCACATGTCACGTCAAAATTTGTTAAAGGTTTGCAATATGATATATGGATAAACTTGAAAATGTAGAGATTTTGTGGGGAAATGGCTGTAATCTGCTCATGCGCTCTAAAAAAATTTTTTTGTGAACTTTTCCTAGTTTAGTTTTAACATAAGCTTTCCAACGACATATCTGTCGGATTTTTGCAATCACTGGTTCTCCGTAATCAAAGGGAGAACATATTGGGCACCCTATAGATAAAAGTTGTGGAAATGAAATCCAAAACAAACAGAAATACGTCCGTTTCACTCGTAACTTCACAAATTAGATCTCCCCTTCGAACGTCTTTCTGCTGAAGCACAGGAGTTAAATTTGCATGTTTCAAATTTTATTTCTACTTCTATTTTTCATTTACTCTTCTAAGTTTTGTCAGATTTGTGCTGAAACTCGGGCGGATTTGTTCTCATGAAATATCTCTGTCCTCCCGAGTTTCATTTCCTAACTTAAGTTAGCTGAAGAAACTGTTCAGTATTATAGTTGTGCGAAATTGTTTCCTAATAGATTTTCTTTACAATGGTAATTATTTGGGTTTGAATCAGGTTTTAGCTTCAAACTGGTGCATTAAATATTTTGGGAAAATCAGAACGGTATTACAACTTCCAACCAAACTAATAAATTATCTTCATAATAATTATTATCAAGACTTCTTTCAGATTTTAGTTGAGTATTACTGCGAATTAATCTATAAAAACTTAATGACAATTTGGGTCAAGCCATTACTTCTTATTTTTCGCGCTATTGGTTTGTCAGTTGGTGTGATGCGAGCTTAAGTAATAATTAAATTTTTCATTCTCATAACAACCAAACGAAAGTTTTCCAAAAAAGTGATACCACAATTTCGGTGGATTTTTGCACTTATTGCAGTTCTTGTCTAACGCGGAAATAGTAAATAAACTTCACAGTTCGCTGGTTCTTGCAACCGTGTTGGGCAAACATTGGTGAAAATGTCACTACGCACGCCTAGGGTTTTGGAGTACATTTTCTCCGCCCTTTGTTCGAAGGTCGTAGTTTTATCATCGAGTTTACAAATACAAGAGACAAAGTGTGAGCAAAATAGCGGTACACACACACAAATCTAATATTTATACGTGTGAATTGGCTGAGACCTCAATGACCACTTATTTACGTTTATAGAGTTCATAAAAAAGGAATCAAACTTTCCGACAAATTTTTGAAGGAGCAAAAAGTGAAAACTTTTACTTGACTTTATTTTTAAAATTCCCACCAATTTTTTTATGAAACTTGACTCACGTTTTCTCGTATTTAAAGTGAAAGTTTTCGCTGCTCTCGCCGTTTCACATTTTGCGATGCCAGTTTATCTTGCAACTTAAATTTTATTACGCATTTTAATTTTTTAGTACGTTGTATATCATCATAGCATTTGTGAGAAAATGAACAACGTGACAGGAACGTAATTTAGACGTAACCCAAAAATGTGGAAAGGATAACAAAAAACGTTTTTAGCATTCCACAAACAAGTGACTAAATGAGGAATTTCGCTTGTTTATAGTAATTAATAAAGCACAGGAATCACTAAACATATCAGACCATCAGCATCAATCCCGCATCATTTTCATTTCATTCCTTCAGAGGAGTGCCATTGTGGACATGCGATCCTGTACACAAAAAAATGAATCGACTAATATTAGTTACTGCGAAAAAAAAATCTGCAATATAATCTACTAGTTTTCTACAGATTGAATCTCAATTTATCTGAAGTTGATTACTGTTACGGAACTAAGATTTAAACGCGTGCCAAAAATTAAAATAGAAAGATCGGCCCATCAAATTTGTTTCTTACTAAAATAACGAGATTTTTTGGTATTGTGGATAATCTTTTGCAATATTGTGTGAATTGATAATGCAAAAAAGAGTTTTTACCTTGTTACCAATATAACCACGGCTAATGAAATATTCGACAAAGTTCTTGAACAGGATGAATTCTAAATGTGAAAAAAAAACACAAATAAAAAAATAACATAAAACGGATTTACAAAATTTATTTAAAAAATTTATTAGGAGTTCATACCAGCAGGATTGTCAGCCGTGATTTGAATTAGATTTTCCATTCCATCTGATTGACAAACTGTTTTTTGAAGATTCCGAATCCAGGCAGCCGCCTCCCCTGTCCAGAGTGAACTGATTCCTGGTGCTGCTGTGTTTCCTATGACGTACTCCAAAGTGGCCTTGACACCTACACATAAAGAACAATTTAACATTCATTAGAATTCATTTATTAAATTAAAACAAGAACTATAACTTTGGCCAATTAGAATCAGACCTGCAGTGTTGTATATGAAATGAAGTTTCAAGTCGTATCCTGACGATGTTTGAACTTTAGAAATGGTAAGCGTTCCCTTTGTTTCTTGAACGATTCATCATACACCAAATGGGTTGTTTTTGCTTCTAAAGTCACCCCCTCGAATGTCCAGAACATGATTTAGAATTGCTGCAGTTGGACGCTGAGGGTAAGATCGGGAACCAAAGGTGGCAGGAACTTTGTCCGTTGAAATTCCAAGTTTGCGCTGGACAGCTTCCAAAGAGAAATCAGTGGAATGAAATAGGCGTTTTGTCAAGCTTATGAACTAGTAAACGTACCTGTGTTATTGAACTTATGAATGGAGATAATGTAAGATAAACCCAATGAAAAGGTTGTGATGTGGCAACTCACATTTACAAGAAGTTTATCCTTTCTTAACAAAATCAATGATAATATTTTATCGTTTGATAAACAAATCAATGATAAGTATTGCTTCCGTTTGATAAAAAAAAAACTCCCAAATTGAACGATTATTGTTTGCATTTGCACTGCAGATTCATGTTTTATTGTTGTTCAGTTTTCAAATTATTAAATATCATCATAGATAAAGTAAGGTGGATAAATTACTTCATGTTTCTAAGTTGTAGGTGTATAGCACAAGCACAGTGCATCAGCCCGCATTCTCGTTTTCATATACTGTTTTGCCAGGTTTGAGTCCATCCTCGGCCAACTTTTTTTCCCCTTTTTTCTGCTATTAATTGAACGATAAAGAACATTTAATCACATTCCAACGCAAAATAATTTAGAACTCAAAACGAATATTCTAAATGAATTATCGGTGGTTTTGACTACATATTGCCATGCCATTAAACCACAATGTGTCGCACTACACTCTACGCAATTTTCATCATCCTCGTCATAATTTATTTCAAAGAACATTATTTGAACTCATTCAGTTTTCTTAGTTTGCTAATTCTTAGACTCCTATATAAAAAATCGTACGTGATTACTTGCAAACGGTTTCTTCACACAAAATTCTGTTTCAGTTCTTTCTGCCTTTTATTTTTTTCTGCTTATACTTGTTTAAATTGGACCGCAGGCAATTCTAAAATCACCCTAGGGTCGACGGTCGATGAATTTCTGCTTTCTAATTTTCTAAAACACCATAGAAAAAAGTCTACAAAAAGCAGTCATTGTGAATATTCTCCTTAAATTTACATTGCCCCTTCTAATTAAGAAACTAAGGTACGGGAAAACAGGGCTTCAAGTCTTTCATTTTGTACAATCAAGGGTACGAATTTTTGTTCAGTTTCTTTTCTTTTTTTAAACATTACATAAAATGAATTAGCATTGAATGAAATTTTAAAATTTATAAATTAAAAAAAAATTTTTTACTAAGAAATACTACGACCTTCCGGATTAATTGATTGTTTGAATAATCGGTTTGTAAAAAGTTTCTGTTTATAACAATTCCAGCAAAAGTTTCAAC
>JAQIWD010002137.1:0-10103 GCA_034694825.1 Anurida granaria | reverse complement strand
TTTTCGAGTGTTTTTAATAACCAGATTTCCCTGGATATATTTGGGGGTGGAGTGGATTCCTTTCCACTTTCTCCCCTCTTTCAGAATGGAATCCAAAGAAAGGAGGTGGAAGCAGAAGGAAGAGGCGAAGATATTGCATCTTATTTCCGAATTTAGATTTCTCTGATTCGAGAGGAAGTGTGGTGGAATTGATTCTTATGCACCTACAAAGCTTCTTCCAGATTGTTTCCCTCCAGTTGCCTTTTCCAATAGTGACAGGCTGCGATTGTGGAGGAAGGGATTCCAGGTCCATACAAATCCTAGAGCCAGTTTCCTATTTATTCTTCAAATATTTTGATGCAAAGATCCTCTACTTCCTCTTCCTAGGGTCTTCCACCACTTCCCAATTCTCTTACGCAATTCAAGTAAAAGAAAAGGAGAGAAAGGGATTCGATTCTCAGATGGAAATCGTTCTTACACTTTCCCTCCAGTTTTGGAAATGGAATTCCAGTAGTGCCAAAAGTAAAGGAAAAAAATTGACTTTTACTCTTATAGTAGTGCTGGAGAGTTTTCGCTGGAGACCATCCGCGTGCGTTATTTTCCTTCCTTTATTTATGCCTCAAAAAAGAAAGTAGAGGGAAACACAGAGTCAGTTTCTGGAATGGCAAATCTCATGCACTTTTTTCAGCATAGATTTCTTTTGTAGGGAGTAGTAAAGAGTACCCGCGTCGACATACAGACATCAATAATGGAATGAATGATTATTAATAGATATGATCATAGTAATATAATTTATATCCAAAGGGCCTTAAAGTGCCCTTAGCTCCTTAACTGAGAGTAAACCATGACTTAGTAGTACGAGTATTATGAAGGTAGGTATTGGGCAATAACTTTAGAAATAGGAAAAAGAGAAAGTAGACGCTCAAGTGTTAATGCTCCAGTAGAGTGTAGACGCTTAGGGCCGGAATGGATGGGAGCCATCCCCAAATGTTGTCGGTAGAATCTCAGCTTAAGTGTGACGACCACCTACACTTTGTCATTGGCGACATCAGACCGTACTCTCAATTTTGTCAGCCGGAGACATAAGGGGGACCTCTGCAGAATCTGCGCTCTCTTCATCTAGTCCAGGTAGTTGGTGGAGGGGAGGTGGGGGAAGTTCGTAGGACTGTAGAGCTACTTGGGCCACCATTGGCCGGAAGGACGAAAGACGGGAGGTCGCTGAGGAGGAGGGGCCACTGCCACTGCATGCTGGATGCTGCGGCGACGGCGTCTGCGTGGCCACTATGTGCTGCTGACGCCGAATCCCGCCGACAGCTGAAGCACCCTGATAGCTCGGCCATTCCAGGGCATGAGAATGTTGGTCGGCTATGGAACTTTCAAAGTGGCGTTGCCCACCTCCGCGGTGGTGTCTTGGCAGCGTTGGGCACCCGCCTGAAAAGTTGGTGCCGTAGCCCATGTCTTCTTGCCCCTGAAACAAAATGAGACATTTCTGTTAAATTTTGGCTGCAATTTAGGATAAGGGGGTGGGAGGGGGGTTAATAAAAACATTTGCTGACTCGTTTAAAACAAAAGGAGTTCAGACCGAACTTCTTTTTCATTCTAATGTGATTGCAGTCATAAAATTCCCACGATGCAATTGTCAACAGTTCAAAGTTCCCCGAGGGAGATAATTCCGCGAATCTCCCAAATGACAAGGGTTGTGGCTCTCTTTTATTTTGGGCCTTGGCGCCAAGCCGTGGTGGTGGTGGCGTTAGCATTAAAGTTCGTGACCTAAATCTCCCATCCCTAACGGCGTGCTTGAGCATAAGAAATCCTGGGGCACATAAAACAAAATGGAATACAATGACATGGAAATTAAATTACAACCTCGTCGAAACATTTTTGGGTTATGACACTTTGTGGGCTTTTGGAAGGAAGAAAGAGCTCAAAGAAGGCAAGGCCGGCGGACAGCCAGAACATAGTGCTCAAACATATCTGGGCTCAGAACATACATGAATAATGTTCATAAATTTTCTAAATCTGCATTTCCCACCACCCAGTGCCAGACCTGATTGTGGCGGAAACTTACAACCAAGGAGACATTTTTATTGAACGGAAAAGCGAATGTGGTGGTGGTGGTTATTCACGGAATGCTTTCTCGACTCTTCCGGGTCGCTGCGACGGCAACATTCAACTTGTCCAAGTCGTAGTCATGGCCCCCAATTTCCTCAAGTAGGATGAGCAATGGCTTATTTTTACATCCCGGCGGAACATTACGAGCGGATTTTGGGGGGTTATTTTTGGAACCAAGCGCCACATGCGGATAGCACCAGGAGGATGAAGCTGGAAAAGGCTTAGGTTTGGATGCGGTTTTAATAATTTGAATTGAAATCTTCCAGTTTCTTCCAGAAAGGGAATAACATTTGGCTGGAAAAAGTGAAAAATGTAGCCAACAACCAACCCAAACACCAAAGGACTTTTCCTTTCTAGCGGATTCTGAAATTGGAAAGTTTCACAAGCCCAGCCGCACTTTCTCCGCCGACTTTCACTTACATTAGAAAAATTGCCTTTTTGTCTCCTTTGCAGGAGGATTCACTTTTCCAGCGGGGAACCGCCGCAGCCATAGACTGGAGCTCCTGCCAACTTGTTGTTTGAGCCATTCTACCTTGGCGACTGTTTATGCGCATACTTTTTTCCCGGGTGAGTGAGCGAAATCCTTTTGGCATGGAATCCCAAATGTTGGGATCAGTTCCCATCATCATCCTTTTCCCTTTTCACTTCATTACACCGATGAATCTGGGCTGATGGAACCTAACCGTCTCATGTCATTAGGACGTGGAAGTACAGGATGGATTATAATTAAATATAAATGGACTCTAATTCTGCTTGGTTTCTCTGATATAGGCCGCCTCGCTCGTCAGTTCCCCCGCCCACTTTCAAATTCTCTGGAAAGATTTCTCTGGAGAAAGGAAAATCCAAATTCCTTAAGCCCCCTTCCAGCCCACACACAACAAACAGGGTTGATGGGAAGTGTGTGTAAAATCCACTTTTGGTTTCCCACTTGGGGATTTCTGCAGACCCCGTCTCCTGACAAGAGTTCGATTTAGATGGATGGACTACTTTAGACGGACGCTGGACAAACGTCAGGAGCACTCTTCCAACCTCCAGACATGTCCTCCTGGACCAAGACGCCCCAAACCCCAACGTTATAAATGGAAATGGATTGTAAATATTTTACAGTTCAGGATATCCCAACACCTCCCTTCTATTTATACCCAGAGTGCAGTGGTGGTGGAATTGTAAACTTTCTAGGTGATTTCTCATCGTTTTTGTAAAAAAGGAAGATAACGTCTTTATTCCCCCGTGATAAACAATTTTCTCCAGAGTTTATAATTCAATTATTTGAGAAAAATAGAGCACTGCTGGAAGGCGAGTGCGGATTCTTGGAGGGATCCATATCTTGACATTTGAAAAAGTAATATCCTTAGTCCTCCCAGATGGAAATCTGAGGATTGGTGAAAAGTTAGCTAGGAGACTGTGTAGCCTGGCGGGAAGATACGGCCGCCATAATCCGCCTACCTTTTGTGTTCACGATGAAATCAAATACCTCCTGCCTGCGAAGTAACTAGAGTAGGATTACGCTCACCACAGGCATGATCCCAAATTCATGCCTTCCTTTTCAGACAACAGGAAGGGAAGGACGTAGTGTCATCCTATTCCATTCTGGACGAATGGAAACAGGAAGGTTTTTGTATTGGCATCATTTGATAACACGTCGAGTTCAGACTACACCGCCCCCCGTATCAGCGTCGCGGGCAAAATTCAATACCTTCAACCCATTTTCTTTTTGCAAATCCGTCGCAGACTTTCTCCTCCGCATCAATATTTTTAAGTAAAACTTGGAAATCCAGTAGCACATCCGCCTATTTCTTTTATCCTAAATTTGTTAAACGTTGATTGTTTTCGTAAAGAAAGAAGAGCCCATGATTGGTGAAAGTTCAATTTGGAGTAATTGGGCGTTGAAGGAGGGGGATAAAGGCGAGAATTGTCATTGGGACTTGATGCTCTTGAGGAGATAATTGGAGCAGTAGTGTGTTGGATAGAAATAGGAGGATTCAACAACTATAAACAGCCTACCAGTTGCCTACTCTAAGAACGTTGAAGAGGGTTTAGTCAGCCTTTAGTTGTCTCTCCATAATCTTTTATCCGAGAACCAGGCGGATCATGTTGAAGATCTAATTTGAGCATGGCAAATGACAAGGAAGAAAACAACAATAGAATCCAGAGATAAAGGAAGGCCCATCCAGCATCCAGAATCTTTCCAGATTCCAGTCTCGCCCCAACTCACTAATTTGAAAAGATGGAAGGAAACAGTGAAACTCCAGTAGAACGGGGGACTGGAGATAATCAAGAAGAAGGAAATCATGTAATTTCTCCTCTTTCATTTTCATCCTCATCTTTCCCTTCTTTCCTTCCGCTCTCCTTGTTATCGCTGATGAGTTTCTTCTCACTTTCTCCTTCAAACAAGAACGGAATGCTAAAGCGTGTGTAGGGGGAATCAGTAGGCCTAAGTGTCCTTTAAATTGGGATAACGTCACCCTCAAACACATTTTCAGACTCTTTTTAATGGAATAACGAACTTTCTCCCCTCGCCTTCTGATTTCCAAGCAAAAAGAAAGGAATTCTTTCGGAGATTTCTGGAACGGTGAAAGGAAAAATTTTATTCTTGGAATCGTATATGGTGAGGTTCCTTGTCTCTTTTCTACACGCGCTGTACGTCACGTCCCCATTCTAACATATCAAATAGAAAGTATGGTGGGGCAAGAACCTGGATTCTTGGGCATAACGGTGCTGATGGTGGTTCCCATTTGCGAGAATGACTATTACGAATACTCCCGCCAGTTCCAGAGTCCCGAGTAAAAGTATTTTTCCGTTCAGTTGACAAATTGTGTGGAAGTAAATTCATTCTTAATAGTAAATTTGCATGCACCAATTCCCTTAATCACCGCATACGCCTATTTACAATGACTTTCAGAAGCACGTCGTATTTTAGAGTACAAGGCATTTAACAATTTAACACTTTTTATGAAATCAGCTCAGTTGGTCGAGGAGGATGATAAGGTAAGTAACGGTAAAATTTAAGTAGTTTTTATCCGACGAGGGAACCTACCAGGGTGTAGCTCTTCGAACGGAATTCCTTCAGCCTTTCATGCCAAAATGTCAATGGATTCTATTATACAAAGACGCCGCAAGTCGATTTTTTTTTAAATTTTTTAAACTTTTGTCCTGGTTTTGACAATGAAAGTTAGGGGCATGTCATAAAACTATTGAAACTTGGTACATTTGGGAATTTTGGTTGAAAATGAACTTGAAGTGACACTCCGTAGGGTTCCCTCGTAAAGCCTCACAAAAACGGCTCCTCTTCTCCAGCTAATTTTGAAGTAATGAATAAAATAGTAAAACTTTTTTATCTTTTGAGAATTAGGACCCAAGGCATTTTGTGATGCGGAGCATGATTCCGTTACTCTGTTCTGTCTGTGTGGAATTAGTTACGAAAGTCCTGGAGTTGGGGACTCAATAAAATACTGAAGCGGCGGGAATGGAAGCTGCGGTTTAAGTTAGTTAAGGAGGAAAGGGAGTTCACTCGGTGGATTTTGATTCAATTTTCTCCATTTCTACCTCTCGTTCCCAGGAAGAAAACTCTGATCTCTGCCAGTTGGACCGGGTAGGGGTTACGGCGGGAGGTTCCAAAGTTAAGGGAAAGTGGTCTGGGGAGTTGAACTTTTCTTTCCAGCTTTATGGCACTGAGAAAACTAAATCAGGACTTTGCATTCTTCACGTCCTGAATCGCTGCAGCAGCAAGCATTATCCTGGAGAAAGTGACGCCACGATCAATTCTTTCCTGCCACCAACCACACCTTCATGCTTTCTTCTCCGGGTAAACTTATACTTCCGGTCTGATGAGTGTCCAACCTGGATACTCCAGGTGAGGAGGTATGGATGATTAATTATTGCCGAAATCGATCCAAGTTTGTAATAAATTCCGAGATTACGTTGAAAAGGTGTGGCAGGGGGACTTTATGCTTTATTACCACATCACAATTTGTATAATGAATAGCTTACACCTCCCGTACTTATCGATCCCAAATAGTTTTGTGTTCTTACTACAAATTTTCATGCCACTCGATCATTATTCGTCAAAACTCTCATTGTTACTGGGGCCAACATCAGGGAAGGAACAAAAGTCTTTTGTTTCAGAGAATAAGGGGTCTATTTCCGATGCTTAATTCCAATAATAAGATTCCCAAACGTCTTTCCGAAAACTCAGTAGACAAGAAGAGAAACAATGGAAATCGTCGCGTTATTGTAAATTCCTCATCAGACTTGTCATTTTGACGACCAGGAATTCATTCCTGAGCCTTCGTATCAATTTGCGCTGTGCTTGTGCCCGCTTCGGCGCAGAAGCGGAAACAAGTTAGAGCGGTTTGGACAAAGTTGGGGATACGTACGTGGGCCCTGAATAAATTTAAACTAGAAAACAATGCCCGTGATTTCTATTGTTCTAGAATAGGATGGATGAGGGTTAGATTTTGAAGCATTTGTAACCGAGTCAAATCATGTTTTCAGGAATTCCAAAATGGAGGCTTCTAAGTACCGCACCGCTCCCAATCGCCCCATTTTCGGTGTTTGTCGTGTAGAACATGTAGGAATTCTGCTCCATAAATATTTGTTAAAGGGATTTTTTGTTAGCTCGCTGCCCGTTGCTTTTCCTGAGTTATTGGATGAATTGAGGACAACAAGGAAGGATCTTGGGAGGAAGAAAGCGAAAGCAGCGTCGTCGTCATCCCCTCTGTTCCGGAGTCGCACGTCGTGCTAACCTAGTTCGAATGGCGTTGAGGAAGAATTCCTATTGTCTGCCAAGATGAAAAAGAACTATCACTCAATACTCTGATCCTGGTGGACTGGGTGAGCCAGTGATATGCGTTGGAATGAAAAAAAGACACATGAAGGTAATACATGTCTCCCTGTCTAGGAGGAAGGGAGGGACCATTATTCCACTTTCACCACCACCACCTCACTCTGGGTGAAAGCAACCACACTCTACATAGTAAAAAAGAGAGAACGTAAACGTGTCGAGTAAGCATTTGTAAGGAGTTAACAGGGTTATCCTTTATTCCTACTACACTGCCACCCAACCTCCTCGTTCCAACTGGAAGGAAACAAATGCGGCCTGCTGGAATTTTCCAGGAAACAAAACAAAAGGGGGAAGCCTGTTATTGTTTCTTTCCGTTGATTAAAGAGGGGCATTAGCTAACCCCGTCCCTTGTAATAATCAAGTAAAATCCAAAGGAATTCCTGCTCATTGTTTATTGTGTCCTCCTATGCGGATCCCCCCATGCCTGGCTCTGATCTATGCGCACACTTTCTGGAGGACAATTACTCTCTTTCCTTTCTAAAAAGAGAAAGTAGGACCCTCAAGTCGCGGCTCAAGTGCACCAGAAAGAAAACATCCCTCTGCTCAAGCGAAGACTAACAACGAGGCTGGAGCTGAAAGTGCTGGAACTGGTGGGATAAAAGCTCCAGCACCACCCTTGTCGCCTGGGTTTTTATTCAGTAATTCCTGGAACTCCATTTTGAGGTTCTGGAAGGAGAAAGTCCACATTTCCCTTTCCTTTCAGCCCTGGATTAAACTCTGGGAATAACTTTCTCCAGATTCGCATTTGCATCTCCTTTGGTTAGCGGGATGCTATTTGTTCCGTACACTTGAATGGGCCTAGTCGCTTTCCCTTCCCTCATTTAATCATCTTCTAAATAGTACAATACGCCTCCCATTAACTTACATCATTAACTCCCACAACGTTATAAATATGAACCACAAAATGGGACAACTGGATGTAATCCCCAATTAACAGCGCCCTTCCACACACCGTTGACACACGCCGTTGACTTGCCTATTTTGTCTTGAACTCAACAATGCTACCGCTTTACATTCTCCCGTTCAAACTTTTGGCAAATGGCGTGCTGACCTTGACGGGGTTTTTTGGAGGACATAGAGCTTTTGTACGGAAAGTTAAAGGTTTTGGGTTGACTTACCACGTAGTTTGGCCTCGGCCCAATGTGATTCAAGTCTTGTAGTGGTATACTCCCATTAAGACGGAGTGTGCAGTACTCGGAAAGACCCCCTGGGGTGACTCGGGCTGGAGAGGTGTCAATTGTCGATATGTGCTGACGTTTGCGATAGTACTCCACCTCATCCGAATCTACAATGGGAGAAAGGAACATCATTATTTCTACGTCTGGAGAAAGGAGGCGCCGAATAGAATCCAAAATCCAGCAGAATCTAAAGATCCAGCAGGACCACAAAATTGAAGTTTACTTAATTAATTTGAATGGACGCATAACTACTCTTTAGTCTCTGTAGCTCCAAACAGAATGCGAGCAAACTTGCTAGTCGCTTTCTTTTTCTCTTATACATTTTCTCCAAATTAAGCAGTTTACGTCGTCCAAGCTTTAATTTCTGTATTCACTTATTTCGGTGCAGCGCTGTAGCTTCCATCGCTATATTTATGAGCAGTAAAATTTGAATAGACGCTGGTAACCTATGCCCAAATGATGCCAGCAGGAAGTGACGGGTGGGCGTGGCCTTACCTTGAGGGATTACGTCGGGATTCTTCTCATCCGAATCACAGCCATCCGAAGCATCAATTTTGAGCGGGGTTGGCGCATTTTCACGACGTCGCTGCCGTCGTCTTCTGGAACAATGATACCTGAGGATGATGATGATGACGAAAACAATTACGAGAGCAGCACAGGCCCCAATCAGGATACTCAAGGTTTGGTTCAGTTCAAACGGAATGCTCGGGGGTTTAGCTGGAAATGACAAGTTAAATAAATTTCAGTGTGGACGGTTTTAATTTTTGGAGGTACGCACGTGGAAAATGAGGAAGCTAATCCACCCGCCTTGATTGCATTACTACGCTTATGATAATCAGAATTAAAACAAAGGGATTATTGGAACAAAGGGAAAGAAATTAAAATCTGTGATCTCAACAACAGGGAAACCCACGTGGAAGGGATCAGTTTATAATCTCCCAACGCGTTTTGAAACCAAAATAATTTTTCTATTTCCCTTCTAATGGAAACTCCGAGGTTCCATCTTGGAGACTAATGAAATGAACGCAAAAGGAATCCACAAGAATTCTGCGGAAGACAGTTTTCACATTTCTTTTCTCGACTCTTAGAAGAAGTCTAGTGAAGTTTTCTTTAAAGTGAAAGTCAAAAGTAAGGGATAATAAAAGGAATGTAATTAAGAACAGAAAAAAACAAAAAACCGTATTTTTTCATTGAATTTTCCATTGAAAAGTAGGAAATTAAAAAAATTCCCTTTGTTGTCTTCTCCGGTTTAACTTTCTAACTGAAATTACTTTTCCCAAATTCAATTGAGTCACAAGACTAAGTGTCTTCTGGTTTCGAAGGTAATTTTAATTCCTTTGATTCCTGCTTGGATTCGGATCTTTAAGTTAAATTCCCCTAGGTAGCAACTCATTAGCTTTAGGAAGCATTTAAAAATCTGTAAATGACATCAGTGGACGAGGTACCCCCTCCCCCCTTGAATCGCGTACGTTCGTTATTAGGATTGCTCTAACAAGTCTAACGCATGAAATTCCTTATCCATTCAATCTCAAATTAGAAAGTGTAATTTTGAAGGACAGGGGTTTTCTAAAAGTAGAATGTTCAGAAAAGTAGCTTCATTGGGCTTAATTTTTTTTAATAGAATAAAGCTCCCCACCCCCCTCCACCATCACACACTTCCATCTTCACACCTTTCCACAGTCACGTTTTTGGCGTTGAAAGAAACAAGGTAGGCATCCACTACTAATTTTTAAATAATCAGTAAGATTTTACAATCAATTAGTTAAAAAAAATTTTATTTTAGATTTTTAGGCCATACCGAAACCAACTAAACTACAACCAAACATGCCAATCTCAACCACAACCCAAGTTGGACCATGTACGGTACGAGATATTACTTCCCACCCCAGTGGACTAATAGTGGACGGATGTTCCTTGAAATTCAAGAATGTAAATCTAACCGTCGAGTTCAAAATCTACAGAGGTAAGCTGATAAATTCTAAATCTCATAA
>JAQIWD010002136.1:0-10106 GCA_034694825.1 Anurida granaria | reverse complement strand
TTCACTTCAAATAAATCCTATTCAAAAAGTTATCATTGCAGTTTTTCATATCTTGAAATGTGAACTATGAAATTTCATTTTAAGAAAAACCACTTGAGCCAATTTAAAAATATTAAGGAATTAGTGTTCATCTCCTGATTCAGTAGAATTGGATGAATTCCAGGGTACATGAATTCGGAAAGCTTCGGAGAGTACCCCTGAAACAGATCCGTTTTGACAGTTTAAAAAAATTTATGCATTAATAACGTTTATGTTGACTGCAGTATATTTCTGTAGTTACTTAATATAATGTACATAAGCCTAAATTTGATAATAAATATAGCAGTAAAGTATAATATTAGGAATAAACTCAATTTATTCATAAAATTCAATAATAATAATTAGATGAATAATTTCCTATGAAACGTACACTATTTTTAAAATTCTCCTTTGGGTAATATAATTGAAATTTTTATGTTTTAACTTCTCATCCGTGTAGTTTCTCAAATGAAATTCAAAATTTGGAAAATTGGAAGCCGACAACATTGGTTTGATTTTATATTGGAGATTTGGAGGGTGGTTTGTGGTATTGTTTGTCTTTTGGAACTTCCATGGTTGAATCGGCTTTTCTTTCATGTCATCATCTCCCGCTCATTCCACTTCTTTCTTGTTCGTCAACCGTAAATTCTTTCGCCTCTTCTTAGTAGTCGTGCAGTAGCGTCGTTCGTTGGTCTTCAACCAAGTTTCTCCCTTCACCGAAATCCAAGATTAACAAGTTTTCAACTAATTTACATTCAGTTCACGGTGAGTATAATTAATTAATTCTTAATCTCCGAGCATGAGTAACCTCTACTCTACCTCCTAATAATTTTATTTCTATTTTTTACCCAGAATCCAAGCAATAAAATGGCTGATAATGCAGCAGCGCCGAAACGCGGTCGTAAGTCAACAGCATACGAATTACAAAGCCGTCAGTTTACACCGCTTGCTTCTGTGTAAATTCCACAATCCATGTCATTTCCATGGTTTACTAAAATCGTACTTTTCTATATTTTAGGAGGACGGCCAGCAAAGGGAGCTGCGGCGGCACCAAAGGCAAAGGCTGAGCCGGCGAAACGTGAAGTGAAGGACGACGGTAGCGGAGATGACCAACCGGCTGCCAAGCGGGGACGAGGAAGGCCCGCTGCTGCCAAACCAGCAGCTGCCTCTAAATCCAAGCAGAAGGCTTCGCCGAAGAAGGCCGCCAAAGCTGCAAGTCCAAAGAAAGTAAGCTGAACGCTGAATATATCCTACTTCCTATTTGTTGCTAACCAAAACCAATTTGTGATACGTTCTGTTCTAAATTCTAATTAGTTTTTGGGTTTCTTTGTTCTAGGGAGCTGGCCGCGGACGCGGGAGACCCGCCAAGAAAGCCGCCGAGGAAAAGCATGCCGATAACTCGAGCGGAGCTGATGAGGATCAAAGTGGCGGAGACGATGATTGAAGAAGCGTTGAGGAAACTACAAACAAACCCCTGTTTCCAGTGTGTATGAAATAATTGTTAGTTTACAAAATTATAGAGGATAAGCCCTTCTGAGTACTTGGTAATTTTTTTTTCTATACAGTACATTACAAAATGGCAAAACCCTCAGTTTTGTCTTTTAATCCTTTACAATTTGCAAGCAACAACAATTCTCATTTAAGGATTCTTAAGTGTCTAATTAGCCCTCTGTGTCAGGTCAGGTTGAATAATAATTATCTAACTTTTATACTCCAATAAAAACCATTTGAGTAAAACTGGGAAAACTTCCAACCTACATTGCATTTCTTCATTTCATTCAAAACTTGTAAATCTTTCGTGGATTTCGTAAAAGGGAGTTTCAGTTTATTTGTTTCACAAAGTCCCACATTCAGTTGAAAGAAAATGGAGACAGGATGTTATATTAGGGGAGAAAAAGGGATGGAGCAAGTTAATTAATTCTAAAAGAAAATCTTGGAGGGGGAGGTTACAAATTAAACTTAAAATGAGTCTTGTTGTGTTAGAACAAAAGGTTAAGAATTAATTGGCTAATTAAATGTATGTACGGGGCACAGTTTACAAATTATGAAGATAATGTTAAGTGAATCCCTCTTATTAATTAATCTATTTACGCCCAGCAGCCGCAGGGAACCGCGTATTATATCTCTCTTCTCTCAAGAATTTGACACTGAGGAGCTTCCCATTGTACCAATTACCATGAAGATTGAGGTAGGCCGTCTTGGCATCTTCCTTATTGAAACATTTCATGTAGACACAACAGTCGTTGTGATTGTCATAACCAATGTGCTTCAGCTTAATCCCTGCCTTGGAATTGATTGAAGCTTCAATCTTGGACTTGAGCTCATCCGTCAAGTGGCTAAAACAAAAATAACAATTAGCATTGAATACATAGTTGGTAGAGAATGGATTAAATATGGTTCTGTGCAATGAATACCTCGTGGTATCATACATGTGTCGAACCTTCAAACAGTTGGTAGGGATTTTGAGTGGAAGGGAATTAGGACTCCCGTCAATCATCTCAAAGGCTTGTCCCTGCCATCCACTCGCAGATAAATTAGCTCGTTTCGGGGAAATTGTGGGTAACCATTTCAAAACCCGATATTCCTCTCCTTTGATGTGGTGCATTTCTTCTCGGACCCGAGACTCGTGGTTCAGAATGTACTGGATCGCTTCATCCCAAACTTGCATCTTTTCTGACGTCCGTTCTGAAGGTTGGATCAAGTTATCACGGATATGGTGAATGGCCAAGGGTTCATCATTCGTAAGCCTGGAAAGGATCAATTCAGTTAACTAATCAATTTCCCTCCCTTTTCAGAGAGCTGGTGGATTGGTAGGACTAGCTTACTGTGCATTTTCGTGATGCTCCTGCAACAAGTTCAGAATGTCTTCGACCATGGAGAACAACTTGCGTTGCTTTTCCGTTTTTTGACGCTGAACAGAAGTGTATATTTGATACCCTCCGTAGGTAACGAATGCCACTGGAATACAAAGTACATGAAGTTACATTTCATGAAATGAAGCATTTATCTGAGTCCAAACTGCTCCACTTACCAACTGCGATCAAGCCTAGGGTCCAAATAGTGTTCCAGACAAATTTGAAGGCGACACAAATCAGGGCTCGATCCGTGCTAGTTGTCGTTAGATAAACATCAAGACTCGCTGGTAGTTGGTCAATTCTGCTCAATTGGCCGCGCGTGCCGTTTGACAGCTCAGTCTCAACAATCAAACCCAACTTTGGATTCTCAATGATAAAGTACAGCAAATACTGAAATGTCGCATCAATTCTTTGTTTGTTCTAGGGGACAAAAACAGGGAACAAGAATTCATAAGATTAAACGAAAGGTAAACAGGATTGTGAAATAATTAAGTATGCTTACGATAGAACTCAGACGGTAAAACAGAGATTTGGTTTGTTCACTACTCAGGTTATCCATCGCTCGTTCATCTTCTGGGCTCTTGCAATCAACCAGACGTCGTCGTTCGTCCAATTCAGTGCGTAATTCATGAAAGAGCTGCTTAGTTTCAAGGATATAATTCTCGGGGATACAAGCAGCCTATCACAAAATAATTATTCTTGACCAATTGACCATCTGACCGTGGTATCCTAAAAATAGCACTTACCGATGGATCCGCTCCTTCACTTCCGCAGATTGGAGGAGAAGAATCTACTCGTTGACCACGGTTATCCGTAACAACAGCCACCGGTTCCAGAGCATTACTGTTTTGAAACTTGTTGAAGAGGTAAATTCCAATGATTAGCATGAAAAAGGTGACAAAGAGCGTCCTGATGAAGTCTTCTTTTGGAATTCCAGGTAATATTCCAGAGATGAAACCGGTGATTTTGTTCCAAATTGACCGATAAGGCGATGATCTCGGCTTGTATGGAGAGCGATTCGTGTCATCTCCGGAATCATCGTCCGAACTGAAACCGCTGGCACTTCCCCTAGCTTCAAACCGTCGAGCATTCCCCCTGTCGTTGTTCTCTTCATGGTTGTTGAAAAGCTTCATGTATTTTACCAGTCGATCCGAGCTCACTGCGGGCGATGGCGGTTTAGGTGGTTGATGCACTTGAAGCGAGGTAGATTTCCTGTTAGCTCCAAAAAATGTTGGCGATCGAACTGGAGCTTCCCCCTCAGCTTCCTCTGCTGATTCCTCATCTTTATCACTCTCTTCAACATTTCGATACCTATTAGTGAATGGAATCCTCTGGGCTTGTGGTTGTGGTGGTGTCGTTCTTCTTGCTGGTAGCGATGGAGGGTTGGGTTGTGGTGGCGGGAGAGCTGGCTTCGCGATTTGCCTTGGTGGGGTCGGCTTACGGTTGCGAGGCGGTGTCGGCGGAGCCGCTGGTACCTGAGGTAGTGCCACCGGCGGAGGAGATTGGTGATTTACAGCAATTGAATTCCGAGCAAGCCGCTTATTTGGTACCACCGGTAAAGCCGTGGGTTGAACTACAAAATAGCAGGATGCATGATTAATACCATGATTAAGATTGTCCGAATTCCGGTTAATAAACTAATCATCTAAAGAACTACTAAAGAACCGAGCCATGAGCACAACTTACCATTTAGTGACAATCTTTTTGGTTTCGGGGATCCTGTTCCGCTGTTGACGTTGTTTCCGGCAGTTTTACCTCGTACACCTTCAGCTTGTTGTAGTTTCCGAACCAAGAAATCCCGATTGATTGATATCGGCAAGTCATAGCCGATGGCCTTGAGTTTGGTATGAAGTTCGGTGTCTGTCAACTTGTCATAGTCGTTGTTGGATGACATGTCTCAGAAAATGGAACAATATGCTTCGAACGTAAGTGATGGTTGATTAATTAATTTGGAAAACAATCACAAAAGTGTGACTGACTGATAATAAACAGAGAACAGAACAAGAATGAACGGCCGACGACGACGACGACGAGGGAGACGAAATGAAGAAGGAAGAGGAAGAAAGAGGCACTCAAAAAATGCCCTGCCTCTCTCAAAACTTCGACTGTTTTTCTTTGCGTTTTTACGCTCAGGTATGCGCATCAGGTCGCGGCATTTAGCTCTCATATCTGCTCAAAAATATTTTCAAAAACGGTACAATTATCGTTTTTAACCCTTAAATCTTAGAGTTTATTAAAAAAAATTATCAAAACCATACTCCTTGTTTAGGAAAACGTATGCTTTTTCATCCAAAATTAATTGAAAACCGAATTAATGAACCAGAAATTTGATAAAATGTACAAAAAATGCCGTCTTCTGGTTCCGCCCCTCCAAGAAATTTATTTCCGATTCTTCCCGCTTTGTGCCAATCAACCGAAATACCTCTAAAGTGTTAGGTTTGGGGCAAGTGAGACTCTTATTCGTTCAATGTCAACTTGGATTTGACTCGTGTGTGACCTCAAGGTCATCGTTCGGTCACACGTCTTAACGACAGCAGCGAATTACAGGTTTTTACATAAAAGTTCGTTTTTATCACAAAAAATGAATTCTTACAGCAATCAACACGTGTCGTCTGTTCTTCTATCATGATTTATTGAATGACCTCCGTTGACCTTTTGTCCTCTAGAAATCTCACAGAATAAGTTTTACCCAAATAGGATTTGAATGAAGAAAATAAGGTGATATGTTTATTTTTACAAGAAACTTAGATTGTCTGATGACAATAATAAATTATTGTGATTAAGTTATTATAGCAAATGCTCATCTATTCTATTGTTAATTCTAATTTTTAGCCTAATTTACATAATGATTACGTGTAATAAAGTTGCCAAAATGAAGACTTAATTTGTAATTACCAAGTTTGACTTTCGTGGAGGCGATAGGCACAAGAAACTACAGAGACAAGGGTCATGTAAGGAAGGGAGTGAGCTATAAAAGATATCTAATTTTATCGATGCGGGTAGTGGGTGAGTGATTAGATGTAGGATGTAGATGGATTTGCAAATTCCAATTTGTAAAGATTCCAATAGGAATTTGTGCCATGTGTGTGTGGAAGATGTAGAAGTTTTAGTACAGGAATTTGCGTGTGTTTGTGAAGGAGGAACATCAATTATGGAATTTGTAATTAGCAAAAATTAAGATTCCGGCTAACCGTATCCTCAAATGAGAGCACATAGTCGTTGACAGACAAGTTTTTTACACAACCAATTAATCCAAGGTCGGACACTTTGGTCCCAGAAGTATCCGAATCTTCAAGTCCACCTGTAGAGGGAATAAACAAAATGGACCAATCAGAGACGAGTGAAAGTCTTAGAAAGGTTCCCACGCTTTCACTCGTCTTCTTACCAATGAAGACTCCATCGTGGACATTGAAGCTACTCAGTTTCCCAGGAATATAATTCACAACCGTTTCACCTTCATCAACTCCCAATTTGATTTCTTGTTCATTCCTGAAACCGTATAATTAATTGAGAATTAACTGCTTAAGTGAACTAGCTCTGTGTTCTCTTTGAGTTCTTATTACCTGATGACTGAAATGGAATGCCAGTGATCATCATTAAGCTTTAGTTTTGGATACTTTATAAACTTGTACCCAGAGCCTAATGATATTGCGAGGTTTAGGAATCCATCTCGTAAATATATTTTTAAGTAATCGTTATTCACATGCTGGTTGTAACTCGTGTATAAAATTAACCCGCTGGTATGACTCGTCTTTAAGTCAATGTTCAGCTTCAGCGTCTTTCCCTCAAATCTAAAAAAAAATACATAGAACGAGATGTAAAATTGAAAATTTTTTAAAAGATCCAAATAAATTCGGAAATCATTAAATCAGAACTGAAAGTGGAGTGAAAGTTAAATTATGAATTCATTATTGTACGGTACCGTTCCAGGATATCCGGATGTGTGAATTTGAGATAGGAATTCCCAGTAAACTTTGGGATGCTGTTCACACTTGTCGTCTCAACCTGTTGCGTACATTTATAATTTGCAAAATCTGGGACGCAGAACCCATTTCTTCCACACGGTTTGGAATTGCACTCGTGTTGACAGTTTTCTGAAACGTAAATGGTTATGGGAAAGTAAAAATCAAAATTTAATTCAATGTTAACTCAACAATTCCAATTCCGAGCGCTGCTCAATATGATCCTTACCAATGTTGATTCCAATCAATGCTGAGCCCATCACGTTCATCAAAGCGTCGTTGACAAGAACCTGGTGAAAGTAAAGAAAAAGCAATTGAGGCTGATTTAAAAAAAAACGGAATTCATAAACTTTTGGCTTACCTTTTGGATGCATCCGTAGAATCCATTGAGGATGTTGATTTTATTGTTGATGAGCCAGTCAGTGTTTGGAATTCCACCTAAGTACCAATTGTTTTCAAGTGTCAACTGGAAATAATCACGTTCAAAAAATCCCAATTACATTCTATGAATGATTTGGATCTTGAATTTTATGTTGTACTTTGCCATGTGCGTCCAAGTTAGAATTATTACCTGATTGAACGCTCCTGGAATATGATTACTGGAGCTTATCCCGTTGATGTCCAGATTGATAAGTCTTGAGCTGATGGTAATTGAGATCTTGTGCCAAGTGTCAAGCCCAAGCTTCACATCACTCTTGGTTATTCCCACCCCATTCCCGAGATCCGTATAAAATTCGACGTAGCCTTGATTGATGAGTAAGCAAATGTAGTCAGTGATTTCATTTTCCAAATTTTCTCTTCCACTGTAGAGAATGATTCCATCATGTGAAAGGGGCTTCACAACCAATTGGAGGTTCAAGTACGTCGTTGTCCCGTTCAGAATTGACTTGAATTTCAAGTACGATGTCTCATTGAAAAATGGGATCTGTTATTCAGTATACAAATTCAACATGGACACTCTGTAGAGAACTAAAGTTTTGCGATAATGTCACCTTACTAACCAACTCGAGAATTATAGGCGTGCAGTCGAAGCTTACCTGTAAGTCCACAAAGAATTCACAACTTCTTCCGGAGTATCCAAAGGGGCATGAGCACTCATTGTTGACACAGATCCCACCGTGAAGACAATTGCAGCAGTTGGAAACCGTGTTGCTTAGATAGTTCTGCTTGTTGATGAGAAGCTTCCGAATCTGTCCACTGTAACCCACTGTATATGGGTAGCTCACGGATGTATTTGCCCCACCCAAGAAGACCGGAATTCGAAACGTAATGCGTGAGAATAGGCCCTATAAGTAACATCATTCATTTTTACTTTATGTCCAAACAAGGGAAATAATCCTATAAATTCTAGTCTTACTTGAGATTTCCCATGGTTGTAGTGGTAGTTGTTCAACTGAAAGGACAAAAACATTTATTATTGATTTCCTTCACTTTCCAACCAACTTTCCCCGCCTGGATATTGGGTTGAATTAAAATGCACACCTGGAGCCAACTGTTCCACTTGTAGCGTATAATATTGAGGGTATTCCACTCATTGAGATTGATTTGATTTATTGATTTGATGACACCAGGCCCAGTTCCACAGTCGTATCTAATTAAAATCCAAAAATAACTTAGAACTTAAAGGCTCCAATTAATGCCTGCCGGAATAATTAATAACGTGATTAAGCGTCAGTTGGAACCCAGCCTACCTGAATACAACGTAGCCATCTTGGATAAAGATGACAATGTAGTCATTTTGCAAGTCATAGGATTCTCCGGTAAGGAGCAATAGTCCGTCACTCTTGGTTGGTTTGAACTCAATGTAAATGTTATCTTGAATGTAGGCATTTGAAAGAATAGGGAGGACGATATAATTTTCAGTGAAAGCGAGGCAAGTAGAGTCGGCCATCAATTGGACATCGTCCACACTCGTATACGTTTGTTCAACCCCTCCTGAATCCGTTCCATTGTAGTAGTAATTCTGGAGCTCCTCTGTTTGCATTGGGAGCTGCTGAATATTTTCAGTGGAATTGGAAACTGGAAGTCAAAACAGTATAAATTTGATTAATAATTCATTCTTAAGCACCCAATTCCGCAACAATCAATCAATAAAGCTTACGCAAGCAACTGTAGCCATCAATTGAGAGGATGAATCCTGGATGGCAGTGACATTCGAATGCGTTGTTGAATAGTTCCGTACACAATTGGACGCAGGGGTTATTGGGTTCCGAGCACTTGCCTGCAGAACGGTCAATATCTATTGTTTAGTTTTCAAATTTTATGTAAAATTTTGCATAAAATTTCCAACCTATACCTTGAAATGCTGCTTCAAAATGTCCGAGACTCGTCACATTGAGGCTACTGGTGGTGGTGATGCCGAGTGTAATTAAAAACGTGGTGAAAGGAACCACGACGGTCAGTGTTGATCGAAACATTTCAACTCGGTCCAGTGAAAGTGGGAGTGAAAGTCAGCATGAATAAAATTTTGATTAAAATTGGAATCACTTGAGTAAGCGTAGAAAACTGTCGTCGTCCTCTCCTTATTAGCCAATGAGGTACAACAACTCCCAATCCCCTGCTGGATCCTACAAATAAAAGGAAAATAGGAATGAAAACAATTTATGGATTTTATTGATTAAAAAGCCTCCTACTTGCCTTTTCTCCTCCTCCTCGACTTTCTTCGCCTTTCTCCGGCTGGAGGACTTTCACTTTTCACCCGACAAGAAAGTCCAGGATTTCCCGGAGACGACTCCCTTGGTAATGCTAAAGGCTTCACGTTTCATCCAAACTTTGTTACAAAAAAGGTCCCCGAAAACTTTACACTTAAACTTACACACCCTAAAACTGGTGGAAACGGGTATCAGGAGACCTCCCTCCTCCTTTCTTACCCGCGCCACTAAAGCCAATCAAAGGAGTCGGCTTCTTCTTATGTACAACAATCCAATTATGTTCGAGTATAATAATTAAATGAGCTTTATTAATTTATTCTCATTTTATAATAATTATTATTATAAAATGTGTTCTCTTCTCTTGTGAACCACATGGTGTTCTTACTCCTTTGTTCCTTAACGTAACGTATTCTTTAGTTCATTAATTGAAACTTGGAGAATTGGTTCCTCTCCACAAGAGAGAGGAGTAACAACAACAATGGTGGTAGGAGGTCATGACGCTTTGACCAAGAGCCAGACTTCCGGAAGGGAGGGATTTCAGGAATTTCAAGGCGGAAGAAGGAAGGAGAACGAAAACAAAATGGGAGAATTACTTTGGTTCCATTATTTCATTTTAAAAT
>JAQIWD010002135.1:0-10106 GCA_034694825.1 Anurida granaria | reverse complement strand
CCCTCTGCGTGCCACAAACTTTCGGCGCTACGGCTTGCCATATCCCCTCGTCCCTCTTATCCTAGTTTGCTATGGTTACACAAACCGTAGCAGCGCTATTGTTATAACAGAATTTTTATTCCAATAACTTCATGTGTACCAGGGTTTTTCCAGTGGAAATGAACAGAGTCCAGTTGGGTTCATTTCCACTGGAAAAACCCTGATGTGTACATTGTTTAGTTTTCAACATTATTACTCATCAACATTAAAAAACATTTCAACGTTGGCTTGATTCTCAACATCGTGGTCCGACAGCCTCCTCACAGTTCCCCATTCCAGCAAAGTAGGGATCGAAGTTAAGCGCAACTTCCGGTCGGTTCGGAATGGAGAGTCTGGCGTCTTCCACTCGGGTCGTTGCCCTACAAGAACTCTTAGCAGAATTCCTGTAGGTTTTACTGCTGGAAGGACTTTTAGGAACATGGCTTCCAGATCTCGACAATCCGGACACCAGGACCCCTTATCGCTGTCTGGATTTCCGGTGAACATAATAAAGACGCGTTCTTTCGGATTTGCGTCCGCGAGTTCCTTGATTTTCCGCTGGAAAGCATGAAATCCTTCAACAGTTTCTTCCTTCAGACCGGGGAAGATAGACTCTGACATTGTATCGTTAGATGGACACAGCTGCCCGGCCAACGGAAATGCCATGTAGTGGATAAATGCGTTCCTGTTACGAAATAAATAATTTACTCATCAAAAACAAATCGATTTGATTTTATATTCATTTAAATTGCCTTGTCGATCCTGCATTACTTACCGACGCAACGGCACGACCCAATCAATGCCTGTGTGCAGATTTTGTATGATCGGAAGAATAAATAGGAATTCCGGTATTTCGTCGATTCGTTGAACAATTAAATTACAAATCCGACATTCAGAAATCCTCCCCCCGCCCCACCATCAACCGTATGTTTTGTGTTTTTATTTAGTGAGTGAAGTAAAAGTGAACAGTGACCTCACCTCACCCTTTGAACAAAACAAGTTGTGTTGGGCGTTCTCTCTGATACGATTCTAATTCAAACTGTGGACTAGTGTATCAATTTACGTCAGTTTATGTTTGATTTGAAGCATAAAAGTCCAATAACTGCAGCATTTTGAGCAAATATTGACCTACTAATTGATAACCCACATGATTTTATTTTGTTGGAATGTTTTATCTCATTCGAATCGTTATCCGGGCTCTCTATAAAATTACTTTCGTTTTCATGATAGATAATGAACTCAGCTCTTATATTACCACCCCATAGTTCGTTAACCAACAATGAAAATAGGTGAGAAAATTAATCAAACTAAAATGAATAGTTTCGAATACCAGTTGAGGTTTTGGAAAGTCTTAAGATTGATTTTATTGTTACCCATGCCCAAAACTGCTACCTGGTTTTAACTATCTCGGGTTTTCACTTTTAGTATTTTAGCCAGACATGGATTGAAAGACACACACCTATTTTTCTTGCCTCATCATCATGAATGCGTTCTTGGGGTCGCGTCCTTCTGCCAAAACGAATGGGGCGTTGTCGACTAGGAATTGACCCCGGTGTAAGTTTTTTTGACGTTCCATCCAATTGTCTCGTCCAAAGTCTTTTGAGTAAAATCATGATCGCCATTGGTAAAAAATTTCGAGCGGATAACCATCTTGTTCGATAACAGCATTTTTAATATGAAAACTTAATTTATGAAAAATTCATTCAATCTGTGAACAATTGAAAGAGTTATCGTTAAATCAAATGTAGATGAATCGGATGATTGGGAATATTGTTCAAGTAAATATTTATGATTTTTTTTTATATCATTTTATTTAATTCTGAGCTGAGGTTGAATTAAATACGCCACACAACAGAACCATTTTGAAAACTTTGACATTTCGTGCCTTTCAAATATTGGAACTTAAATAGTTATTTGAACTGGTGACATTTCTAGAATGGATAATCAAATGATAAAATAGGCTCAATTTTAATCGGGGTATCTCTCACAAATTCCCGCCTCAATTTTAGGTATAGCAAGGGTTCGGTTAGGTTATAGCCACAACACCAGCTACACCACATAGCAATGGCGGGAATTTGTGGGAGATACCTCGATTTTACTTGAGCATAAAATAGCTGTGTTCCAAAATTAATGCATTGTTTTGATTTATGCTTGACAGAGTTACATGCTACAAAAATTTATGCACCCTTGCATTGTAATTTGTGGATAACCTGGGATTGATTGATATATTTCTAACATCTCTTTAATTTTATATATTAGTTGCGTCCTTCTTCCGCTTTCAAAGGCTAATCTCCAGATTAGCTGATATTGTACAAAACGTGTATTAAATTACGCTTAACATGGAAGTTAAAAGCCAGTCCAGCTGTCTTTTTAAACCCTTTTTTCAGTTGCAACTAACGAGTATTTAAATCTAACTTATAAAGTTAAGATCATTCAATACGAAGGAACGATATTCGAACGAAGCAGCAAACATTTCTGGGTTACAAATATTGGCGTCCTCTAATTCTAACGTAATAAAACTAAGGGCGCAATTTCGTTCTTATTTCCAACAATGTCGCTTACAGTATTTCCACTCAATGATGCAAGCATTTGTTGTACAATTTCTAAGTAACAACGTGATGCTTAATCGGAAACGTTGAAAGCAAGTTTGATGAAAATGAAAATATAACTGCCAAGAGGTAAACTCACGTTAGCACCAAATTAATTTTAGTAACTAAATTATTTCAATTTTAAACAATCTTAGTCTAAAATTTAATCTAATGGTCAATTGACTTAACTATAACATGAGAGTAATAACGTGAAATCCTTATGGACGTGCGTTATACTCCATGCTTAACTTACTTGTGCAATCTTTTCAAGTGTTTCCAGTTGAAACTTTACATTGTTGTTTTTAGCTCATAATATCTTGAGTAATTTTACAATGTTGCTTAGTAGACCTACATTCGTATAAATTAATTTTGTTTAATTTAAATTTGGTATTATGTACACAGGAATATCGCAAAAATCAAGAATTTTAATAATTAAAGCAGGTTAATGGATTCTGAATGTGAGACTTTCGTAACTGACGGGTATGGGATCTATGCATTGCAAGAAGATGATTTGATTAATTAGGTACATTAATTGTGAAACTTAAAAGCTCGCAAATACCAATGGAAATCGAAAGTAATTGAAATATAACAAGCTGGTGAAAGTTAGTCCAGTTTCTTTTTTGCTATCTGGCAATGTAAAAACAAAATGAAAGTTGTGAAAGTTCCTCGCCAGAGTGCATAAGTGTGGGTTTTGAATTATTTCAGATATCATAGAAATTTATCGAGTAAAATTCGTAGTTTTTGGAGTTGAGCTTCTCTGTTAATAATTTGTGTATATTTGTAATAAATTAGCTTTTATCATTTAACTCTGGACTCTGTATTCAGTGGGAAATAGTTTTAGTTGAATGTTCAAGTTGGCACGAAAGGGAAATATTTAAATCAATCTCGTAGAATATCTCTTTTCCAAATACTAGCATTGATACTAAAGTTTCAAGTCAAAAGAGATAAAATAAAAAAAGTTAATTTTGTTTTAAGGCAAGCGCAAGAGTACCTTTGTTTCCTCTCCAGCCTTAAAATAAATCTCAACATAAGTTAGAAATAACAAGATTTTCTCCAATGAAATCTCGCTAGAATTCTGACAATCTAGTAATCCCAGACCCTTCAACCCTTCCAAGAAATTTGGCGTGGATTAATAACCAAAGGGAATTTCCGAGAAATGAAACTTTGTTATTTAGGTCATAATTTGATTTGAGTGAGAGGGCGGATATGAAGACATTAAGAAAGAAGGGAATGATGAGATGGGATAAGGCTCTCATAATCATTCTCGCAAAATTTAAGGCCCTCCAGGAATTCACTAAAATTGAAGCTGTCTTCCACCAACTGAAGTTCAGATGAACGTTTCCTTTACAACCAGAGTTATAAATTATTGAGAAGGGAAAGATAAAAGTGGGGAGAAAGAAACATAATTATTAATTAATGTTCTAGTAGTTCTGTTGGAATTGAACAACGGGAGGAGGAATATTGCGTGTAATTTTAAAAAGAAAGCCTGTTACCATTATCCAATTTTTTTTCCCTTTTTGTTAAACCGTCACATGAAATCCGCCTTGTCATTAATTAATGGATCCTGAAACAAAAAGAAATGAAAAATGCGCTGAAATCCAGTGAACTTAAGACGGAAGGAAGGAAGAAAGGGAGTCGAGGCAGCTAGGCAGGTCATAACGAACTTTCTCCATTTGAAAAGGAGAATGTTTCATTCATAAGCCCCGTACTCTTGTTTGATTTTTTTTCGTTTAATGTAACCCGTGGCACGTTTCTATCAACCACCCACCCGACCGATTCATTCCATCAAACTTTTGCTTTAATTAAAAATAGTTGATGATGGAATGTATATTTAGTGAGTAGTAGTCCATTACATTTTTTATCTCAGATAGACAGAAGGGGCAGAAAAGAAAGTATGATCAGATGAGAAATTGGCCTTTTCCATCATCCCCGAGTGAACTTACAAGGGACCCGGTGGGAACTTTTCCCCATGTTAAAAGCCCAGTGAAAGGACTAGAAAAATGTGTCCACTGGGATCAATAATATTGTCCGTCCAATGGTCTTTGAGATCTTCGTCTCTTTTAGAATCTTAGGAAACCTGATTCTTTTTTCAGGGAAGGATCCCCATTCAATTCAAGCCAACCAACAACTCAATCCGACCTCCCTTCGTTCTCTCACGTCTCGCTTTCTTCATTCACTTTCACCGGAAAATGAATTGGATAGGTGGGGCAATCACATTTTGGAGAAGGAAATAAAAAGAAACCCAGAACATATGGCAAACAAATTTAGAAATCAAAGTAATAGCTCCAGGAACAGGAAATGAGTTTACTCTTATATACGGCATTTCCACTCGCAATCAAACCACACCATGTCCCTTTATAAAACTTTTGCAGTTTGCAAAAGAAGTAAGCGGAAACGAATCCTTTGGCAGATCCTTATATAACCCATTTAGAGTTTTAAAAAGAATGTTCACTTATCAATATGCGTTCAATGCGACGACGTTGCCAATTCTGTTAAATGTTTGTAACTAACCCTGTGTAATTTATCACTGTGGAGCATTGTGAAATGTCAAAAAGTGGAGAAAGGAGGGAGGAAGCAATAATTATGATTTCCAAGGTGAATTTCCTCCGGACATGACGTGGAAAGGGAAAATAATTTCTAGTATTCTAGCTATTCATTCCCATTCCCATTTCATTAAACTAACGAGCCTCCTCTGTTATTCCCACGCCTAGAAAATCTCTTGGCAAAATTTTGGCCCTATTCCCTTCCTTCCTTGCCTCTACAAGTCATAACTTATCCCCGCGCCGTTTAACTCAGCTTATCTCAGCTATCTCGTTTGGACAAATTTTATGGGAAGAAAAGTTTGGAACTAGTAGTGTTCTCGGGTGCCAGTGCTTTTCGGAAAGGTATTTAAAGGGAAGTACCCTTCTGGGCTTTACAGTTTTAGGAAGAGAGGAGGCTGAAAGCAAAGCAGTAAATAATTCTTCAAGATCTAGTTAAGGTAAAAAGCGTCTTTTGACAGGAAGCGAGAAATCGATAAATCATCTCTTTACTACCATAGGAAGAAAAAAAAAGAAACCTTCTGTAATTGGATCATACGCCCCAAAACACGGGAGAAATGGTTATCGACATTTTCTAATACTGGGGAAAAGATCAGGGAATCTGCTCCCTGTCAAAACCCTACATTCTACTACCTTTAGTTACAAATTTCCCTTACAGGAGAGAAGTTGTTATGCAATTTGTATTACTCGATAGAGATGAACTCGAAGAGATGACAGAACCAATTTCTTTTTATGGAATCAGCAAGATTATGCTCTTCCGTTCCTACTTTCACTTTCTCCCTTTGAACCAAATTGTAATGAATTATATGAAAAGTTTCTGTGTCCTTCTCGTGGGAAACTTAACTCAAGGAACTCCATATTTAATACTCCGTGACAGGCTAAAAGAAATCTTCCCCTCTACTCATGTTCTGACTTGTTCCGGTGGGTCGGCGAGGGAGGCAAGACAAAGTAAACAATTTGAAATTTATCATTTTCCCACTGGTATACTGGTACAGCATAATGCTCAACTATAACATATTTTCAGCTTAAGTATTCTTATGTACCAATGCTTGGCAACTCCACCCCCTTCACCTCTTGCCTTTCGCCGCTTTCACTTTTCCATGTCCGTTTTTTTTTGGACGAAGGAATGAGATCAAAACGGAAGAAAGTTTCAAAAAAAAAATGGATAAACTTATTCGAATTCACACGATGAGCAAGGGGATTTCCTTTTCGTTCATCTTTTATGCTAAAAATTCCTCGTTCCATGAAAATATTATCGGGCTAACCAATCAGCAGTGGCGGATCGACCAATTGTTTTGCAAATTCTTTACTCAAAAAAGTTCTCCGCTATTTCGTAAGTTTATTTAAAAAAAAGCTAGAAATTGGATAAAATTAGAAATAAAATAACTAAAACTCTCACTCAAGTTCTACTCATGGATATAGGCACTTTCCCTTGATCCGCCGCCACTTCCTCCTCCTTCGCGGTGTGTATATTTAGGATAAGAAAAGGAAAGGGTTTTGTTGAAATTGAAAAGGGGCTTATTGAATCCTTGCATATTCAAAATTTCTAATTCTATGTTTGATCTCTGAATTTAAATAGAAAAAAATCTATTTCTGCGTAGGACACAAATAGAAGGAAATCTTCTATGGTAACGGGAAACCTGAAATTCCATCAAAAGGAAAAGGGAGAGAAAGTTATTCCGACTTGTAGACATGCTTTTGTCAAAATGGGACTTTCGTATCCGGAATTGGCTTGACAAATCCAATATGAAAAGTCATAGGGATTTTCTGCTTCGATCTTTGAATGTCGGCGTTGATAATTTTACTCCACTTTCTCCACATACACAATCATAGTCATAGAAATTTTCACGGGATTGTTCATTTTTGTTGGAAAAAGAGATTTTAAAACATCATTTAAATTGAACAATTCCCTGCTAAAATTTTCTTCAACCGGAAAACGAGACGCTGGGTATTCCAACTGTAGAAGGAAAATTATTATGCCCTTATCCTTCTCGCGTGTTTGCCAATTTGAACTTTCAACAGTCTCAGAATCCGGCTCATGGCCAACGTACGAAATAATAAAAAAAAAAAAAAATTTCTAGAGATCTTCTTTTAAGTATATTTTTTCCGTTATTTAATTCCAGAGTCCAGAGTTCACGCAAGAAAAAAATCCATTTAAAAATCCTTGTTTGATTTTCTGAACACAGGCGGGGAAAGTCGAGTTTTGTCAAAAGAGAAAATTGAATCAGACTTTTTCCCTTTTTCGTTTAGCAAGAAGAATACCAGAAAAATTAACGCGCCTTTTTTTCTGACACGGCGTTGACTACTAAATAATAAGAATCACATTCACAACAAAGAGATTCTTCTTGCGTTTCTGCATTTAAAGATCAAAGGATTGAAATCAAGAGCCAACCGGAAAGCGGAAATTTCTAAAGTATTCTTTTCAAATTATTATTGTCATCCTGTCTCAAACTTTTTTTTTTCGATGTGACGACTAGCTTTTCAAAAATTTCCCTGCAAAAACCAATTGTTTTAGGAACCCGTGCTTTTGAATGTAAAAACAAAAGAAGAGGAACAGGGAATGTTGTTTACTTCAAGTAATGCCTAATGAGCTTCTGCTTTAGTCTTGTTTAATCCTAAGTGGTGATTAACCCTATTAATTCGATAATTATTCCCTATACCCTTTGGGTTATTTGAGAGTCACTGAACAGTTATTGTAGAAAAAGAACAATTAGTGTCAGTTTGTCAGAGTATCAATTAGTATCTGTTTTGGCATCTTGTTCTTTATACGAAAATAGTAAATTTCGATAATCATTGGCTGATTGATTTCAAGGGAGGATACTTAATGTTAGCTAAATTCCACGTTTTGTAGCTTTCCCAAATACATCTCGATCACCTTCATCTTATATCTGCGCTTGCGCGATGAAGTACGCCGCTTTTCTTGGGCAATTGACCTCCTTACTCTTAATTGGTTGACCTTATTGTACAATAATGTGTGGTGCCGACATGAGTACGCAAATGGTCGCAATGATTGTAAAAGAAGTAAAGACAATGAGGCAAATCCGATCTACGACCATTGCAGCAAACTTCCAATCCCCCACAATTTCTGCATCCTCTTCCGCCTTTTTCATTCTACCTGCAACATAAATCAAACTTTGGCATAAACGCAATGAATGTATAAGGGAAAGAGTAATAAATCGCCATCCAACCCGTAATAAATCGTAGTTCCCGAAGAATTCCTTGGAGATCCTTTTGAGCGAGAGCACAGGAGGAAGACATCTCAGTCGCCGCATCCATCCGAAGGTATGAAGTACTTGTCCGGATATCATCATCCATGTCTAGAACATTGGCCAGGAGTGACTTGGAGGAACGCTCCTTTATGTCTTTCAATCCTTTCATTTTATGGTCCATTTTTATAGTTTCTCGAGTAATTTTTTTCCCTGGACGACTCATATGAAGAATCCATGGAAGCCATTGGAGAAATAAGGTTTTCACCTAGGGAGAAAATATAATCAAAAAATATCATTAGAGATAATGCACTTCCATCTCCACTTTATTCTTCCTCTAAGGCGTCTTTCTTCCCCTTTATTTCTTGACATAAATGTCCGATTGTTGTCTTGCTCAGGGCATGTCATGAAAAGGATTTTAAATTTCATGTCTCCTTCTTTATGCATGTCAGTTAGTCCTGAATTTTCTGGATGACTTTCACTCATTGTCATCCCAACCTTCCAAAAGTCTCCTTTCCGGTCTTTTGTTCTTGGAAATCTTCTTTATAGCCCTCGAATCCACTATTCACTTTTCCTTTTATCTGTCAAATTTCCCTCCCTTGATAGCGGTATAAAACGGTAGCTTCATTTCCTCATGCTCATGTTTAATGTTCATTTTTGTGTCAAACGACCTTTATTTTAACAATCCTGGTCACAATTGTCGTTTTTTCCTTTCATGTTACCTTTTATTGACACGAAAGGATATGACATGATGAATCTTGTTTCAGCCTCATCTTCTCATACTATTCTGCTCGGGAGCTAAGTGAAAGTTTGGGGTAATGAAGCCCGTCCACTTTTACTGACACAGAGACATAGGCAAGTTTTTCATACTCTTTTTTTACTACGATCATTTCCTCCTCCATTTTACCTTTCTCCATGTCACAATCACATTTTATTTTTTAATTCACAAAAAATCCAAGACGAGTCCTCAGTTATGAGGAGGCAAAGGAGGGAAGAGAGTCGAGTGCAAATGGAATATTTAATTATGAAAATCTAAGGAAAACTGGTTGAGGAAGACCCGAGGAAAGAAGGCTCATCTCCTGGTTTTCCTGGCCTGGATTTCCCTAGAAAGTACGCACTAAAAACCTCATTTTTACCCCTAGCCATCCTAGAGAGAACTTAAATTAACTCATCCGTCTAGAACTCGCCCGTATCTCGGGGGCTACTAAAAGTTTAACTCCGGCCCTTCTATCCATTCGGAAGATGAGAAATATAAGGCCATGAACCACAGAATCCTTTAAACTTCAACTTCTTTTTTTTTTGCCATGGATACAACCATTCAATCAGCTTGCCATTCATTCGTCGTCGTCGTTGGTGGACTGGACATCGTTGGAAATTTCTACTACACTTATGGACGCGGGAGGATGTCAAATGTCGAAAGAACCAACACTTCTAACTGGAACCTTTCAACAAAGGAAACTGGTGGAACTGAGATGATTGAATTTTCTTTTTAAAAGGAAAGACGAGATGAAAGTCTCCTTTCCACTTGTTTTCTCCATTTTGGATCGTAGGACACTAAGGACTCCCACTCGTGCTCTTGTATAATCCCATCTTAACTTCTTTTGTGATTAGATTCCCAAGATTTCGAAAAACAACTTAAGACGATGGGTTTCTGAAACCTTTTGTTCCCTATTTGGTACCTTAAGGCTCAGCTGGAGGGGTGTAAAGTAGCCCTGGTGGGGGAAATAAGAACTACAGATTCCCATCTGTTAACC
>JAQIWD010002134.1:0-10111 GCA_034694825.1 Anurida granaria | reverse complement strand
AGAATTGCACTTTGGAAAAAAAGTCCAACTGCCATCCGAATCTGCGACTTTCTGCGAGGAAATGGTTGACCCCTACTAACTTGCGACCCACGTGTTTTTACTTGCAAACAAGAAAAAACATTTTAGTAATTTTCTGTATTTTTGTGTTTTTCTGTGAATTTTTAATCCAAAATTTCAATTTTCTGGTTCCAGTCTGTGTGTTGCTAAACAGGTAGGTAAGTTCACTAATTTATTCAATTCGTTAAGTTGCAATAACAAATGAAAAACAATTCATCAAATTGTATATACCTTCCGCTCGCCTGCCTCCAGCTCCAGCCCTGCTTTTCAATCTCTATTTTAGGATAAGAAAACGATGAGATTAAGATTACGTTTTTGTTTATGCTCATTTGTTTATTAATCTGAGTCACATTTACATTTTTTTTCATTCTTAGGTGACTGACACTTCCCATTCCAGACAGGGATCGTAATGCAATCCTCGGCTTCGTCTCCCCGGCTGGATACTGAAGAGGCTACGGTGGCCACTGTGCAGGTAAGAAATCTGAGAAAATGGTGACATTTGAACCTCTGGTTTCATAAAGATCCCTCCTAATGTTTCAGGGTGGTTATGAAAGGGTTGCCTGCTACGCTGCTTCACGAAGATGTTTACAATTTACCTGGGATTGCAATGAGTTTTTGGGCTACTCAGATTTACGGAGTTTTCGAGTGAAGAGCGTACTAGTACTAGTACCTAGTAAATGGGTAGGAAAATTAACCTCATCTTCTAACAAAGGATTCCCCATGATGATGATTCCAAGGCATACTCCCATCCATCCCCAACTTCATCTTTAAACCTGCAGGAGGAACACTACTACCGAGGGAAACCCTTCTTCAACATCAACACCATGCTAAGAGATCCACTACGTACTCCATATTCTTCTGGGAAGATCTCGACAGCATCTCCCCAACCCACCATACGAACCAACGCATCCCTGATACAAGAGGCTTGACTCATTCTTCCTGTCTGTCCCATATCAAACCTGCCCAACCAGCTAAGTTACCCAGGGCATTTCAGTTTCATTTACCGGGAATAATTTTTTGTACAAGTTTGCTTCTTTCAGCAGTGGTTCTCTCTCCTCTTTCCATCATCATCATCATCGTCCCTAGGATCAGGAGGCTCTTCCGAGGGTGAGAATCCATTCAGGCAGGGTAGTAGGATCGATCGTGAACTCCAAAGATTCAGTTGCTCATTCTAGTTGTTGCACGTCGGACAACGTAGTCCCACCACAACCAGCTACCTGTCTATACACGCCTACTGTTGAAGAGATACTGGAGGACCGACCATTAAGCCACCACTAAAACGAGGCTTCAAGTGCAGTGTTTACAGAGTTTCCTCGAACAGGAGCAGTCAGCGTGCTTGGGAATAATCACGTATCACGTTGATACAAAAAAGGAAAATCTTCAAGGACAATCAATCCACCAATTCCCCATGCGCTCGAGAGTAGTAGCCGAATTCTTCCGATAATTCCCATTCATTCATTTGTGTGGAATTCCTTGGAATTCACCCTGCCTACGCAACTTCTAAGGAGAAGAGGCTCTCCCTCCACTTAACTTTCACACTTCCACTATCGACTACCACGAAGACCAACTTATCCCGACGGACAAACCGAGAAGAGCAACAGCTACAACCACTACCACCGCAGCAGCAGTCATTCATAAAGAAAGATGAGTCAATTTATCCATAGCCAGGGGTCTTGGTCTCGGTCGTGAATGAGCAGCAGCATTTGTGTTATTAACCTCCTTCGAAAGAGAACAACAGCAGTTAAAACTAATATCCAACTTGGTTGGTGCTTCTGGATCTCCAGCTAACTGCACTCTTGGCCTATCCAGCAACGTAACTACTATCCGAAACGAAATCAAGTGGTGCTGGAGACCTGGAGTAGTGAAAGGATTCACAAGAGGAGTCAATCAGTTGTTGACGAGTGAGTGTCAAGCTCTTTTAGTTGAGTTGTTGAGAATTCATCAGTTCAGTCAGTTCTCTTCATCCAGCGCAGCCATGAAAGGATCTTATTCATCACAATCACCATCACTCAACTTCTGAACTTTTTACTTGGGCAGGACTACTGGACTGGACCTTTTGGGTCGGACGGACGAGCATAAGATAGTGTGTGTTTTCAGTTCATTTGATAAGGAATTGGACCCACTAATAGTAAGTAAAAGGGAGTTAAGCCCTTTTCTTCCTTATCATGAATATTTGTTCCTACCGTTTGTGGGGTTTTGGGATTTATTTTGATATCTCCTTTAATTCTTATTTAGTTTGGACAACACAACAGGACGAGCTTAAGCTAAATCCTTCTGCTGGAATTCAAGTCATTGACTGGGACAGGCAAGGAAACGAGACGAGATTGTGACTTGTGGGGTCCAGGGTTCACGTCGACGACAAATGATAAGAAGGAAGTAAAGGAACTGACGGAGCTCAGTAATTAAATTAATCAAGTGCTATCAGAATCATGACTACGATGATGGACTGGGAAGCGAGTCCAGGAGGTTCTGCGTCCGGATCCAGTAGTCTCAATGGTCATAGTGAGACGGACGAAGACACCCTCGCCAACAATTGTCGATCATCCTCCTCCGATTTATTAACAACGCTCAACCTCAAACTGAATAATAACAACAGCAGCAGTACTCCAGCTTCAGTTTTTGGGGATAAGAAGCACAACCACCATCACAATCACTACAATTCCACCTTTCCAGCCAAGGAAAACTCCCTAATCCTCAACGACGGATTCAATGGTCTTAATCTAAATCCGTCACCTCCTGTAGTAGTTCCACCAGTGGGGCAGGACTTGTCCGTTTCATCATCTTCATCTAGTACAAGTACAACAATCAATTTCTCCCTTCCACTCCCACGAAGTCCAATCAACTCCGGAGGGTCATCCAAAGGAGGTGGAGGAGGTCAGTCAAGCACCGGATCATCATCCCATTTCTCACCGTCGTCGTCCTCCTCATCCAATAATACGACGACGAAAAAACATAAACCAATACCTCCACCACTTGATCTCAGCATTGGTGCTTCGAGTTTAAATTCCTCATCCTCGTCATCATCAATCGGTTCAGCGTCCTTCCAGTACCCTGGCACCTTCTACTCGCCATACTACCTAGGCTCGCCCAAGTTTAATCAGGCGGAGAAATCCCTACCACTTCGGAAAAGGTACGTCACCACCGTCACTCATTCCATCCATCCATCTTTTAGCCTTTAAAAGTTATATTTTGCATTTTAATTGAATGGGGCAGAACACTCATTGTCGTTTTCTGCTACTCTGCGGCTCTTATCAAAATTGCCAACTTGTAGTTGTGGTAGTCTCGATGTGAGTGCAAGCAAGCAAGGAGGACTGAATAGCTGATACGGATCAATCAATATGAATGGGTTGGCTGGTTCTTTGTTATTTTCCATGCAGCATATTCTGGCAGCATTTTCACGTTTATGGAAATCCAGTAGCAAAGTCCTTTCATAAGCGCTTAATGTATGCTATCCAGCAGGGGCTTCAAATTTTCTGTCTCCTGGAATTGTATTGCAATGGAAGTTTTTTCTTTTCAATGAGTAGACATTGGGGACGAGCACCGTTTATCCCCCGCCCCACTACCGCGGCGGTGTCCTTGTCCGTTCACTTCACACACGATGGTCAACTTATTGAAGGTCGTTTGACCATTTCTTGTCTAGGAAAAGTGGAATTATTTTATCTGTACTTATCTAAATGGACAAGATGAGTAGCCGTATGAATATTTTAGATGGAAAGTTGTTCATAGTTTTTATTGCCGGCAGTTTTTGGAGCTATTTTGTCCTCCTGGAGTACTGGAACCACCTGATTGATTGGGTTCTTTGTTTAGCAACTTCATTCATCCCTCCTGGTGGTCAATCGATGATGGTTGATGGCTTCTGGAGTTCTTTTTCCAGAATGATAATTGATCACGTTCACGAACAGGGTATCATTGATGGTCAAACGCGATTTCATTCAATTCAATTTGTTTGCCCCGAATGAACTATTCAGTGAAGCTGCTCATGTCCTTCTTCAGTTACTTGGAGAAATAGGTTTTCAGGATCAGGGCGCACTACTGGCTGGGATCCCCTTCGTTTTGACTAATCTCCTTCCCATTCAAATGGCCGCAAAGTAATTCACGGCCAAACACGGTGTATTTTTGAAAATCAAAACACGGTTTAGTGATCAGTATCTAATTCTGATTCTGAAAAAGTTGCGCCAAATTTGCGCATCTTTCAAAATTTTCGAATTCGAGCCCATGATTTTTGAAAATCATGGCTTTTTAGGATTTTTAGGACAAGGATTTTTAGGTATACCTTGAAAACTTCAATTTCGCTTTATGCCCACCGTTGGATTAATTGCATTAAAAATCCACTAAATTTATATTATCATCATCATCATTAGGCAAATCTTGAAATCTTGCTTGCATGTTTATATTATTTTATTTTCATCCCCATTGTACCCTGGCAGATTGTACACTTCTATTTTCCACACCCACGACCACAAAAGACCAAATGCATCCAACTGGTACTTGGACGAACCTGAGCGTTCACATGTTTTTGCAGTTTTATGACTCATGCGGCATCTGATCATCGAACTGTAGCGAGGGTTAAGGGCTGGGTTATGCGGATGCGTTATTTTGTGCAGGTTCCGAAAAAGTTTATTATAGGTACTCCCTACGGTCGCTCTCAGATTTAAGATCCATTCTTGTCAAAAATCACCCTTCATAATGTGTTAGCTTTATTATCCTCTATTGTTGTTACCTTTCTATTATTCCCTTTGCAGGTGGCATAGCTGGTCTCCCAAACTAATGAATTGTAACGAAGATTTGATTCCGCTCTACACGGAATCCCCTTCAGGACGCTCTACAAATGCCCCTGGCTCCATGACCGGGAAAGGAAGTTCAAATGGACCTGAAGGCCATTCGGCCCACACCAATTCACAATACGGCGGAGGCAAATCTAATGGAACCCTTCATCCACCTCCGTATTCAATGCACGGTGGTCGGGGTGGTCAAGGTTCATCCGGGAATTCGAACGGGGCACCCCAAAGTGCAAGCCTCCAGACCCCCACTCCCTTCTACACCCCAAATGAACCCTCACCCCGTTTCATGAATTCTCCAGTTTTCAGCTACTCGACCCCTGACACAACCCTTTACCAAGGGCCATACTCACCAATCCGGACCACTTCACTCTACCCTCCGGGTAGTCCCTTCCTAAACTCAAATCTAAATACGCCAACTTTTGTAATTACGAACTTATCCCCACCGACCTCAACCAACGGCTCGTCGTCAACACCAACCGTCGGGCTCGGAGCATCGTCCGCCGGGTCAAACTCATCCACTAGTTCCTCATCCTCATCTGCCACCCCGTCCATTCCGACCGTAATCCTTGGAGGAGGAAATTCTGGATTCAACTCTCCATTTCCGTATCTTAGTCCAGCATCCTCTCAGGCCTCTTCGAATCACAGCTACGAGGAATTGCAGGATTCAAAATATTCAAACGGACATACCAATTCACTGCCGGTGGCTCCCAACTGGAATATCTTCTTGGCTGGGACAAAAGTTCGGTTCTTGAGTGATTCTGGACAGAATACGGGTTGGTACTTGGTCGACTATCTTTCACAACTGAGTGACCTCTCATTAGTACTCGGTTTTGGTCTCAAGGGTGAGTACGCCCCTCATGGATTCTCCGTCAAGCAGGTAAATCCCAGATTCATTGCAATTCAGCTCTCTTTCAGTGGATTTATATGAAACAAGTAGTAGAGAGTTGACCCTGATGCTTTACCTGAAATTAATGCCAATAATTTTCATTTATTCTGATCAGTATGTGGTGACGTCTTCAGCAAGGGAACGAGTTCAAATAACCTTCACCCCAATCAATAATGAGCTACTTCGTCACCCCAACATTGAGGCAGACTGCGAGGCGGGTCATCCCTTCCTGGTGTCGAGGAAAGGTAAGGAAATATTGGCTCATCCGTTTAGATACTCTAAGAACATTTTTTATTTTGTCATCATCAAAATGCGTTTGTTTGGTTCCTGAACCTTGGTTTTTGTGAATGACTCAGAATACCCGGATCCTGAATTTGTCTCGATCCCAATTCGGCTGATTCATAAAAGTTCCCCTGTGCCATCTTCTATAATTAAACAGCAGAGGATAAATTCATCTCTTTTACATTCATGTTATTTTGAATGTTCTAGGTGTCTGTGCGGTGAAACCCGAGGGATTTACTGCAACCTATGGAAGCTATTGTATGAAGCTAGAAGTTTTAGACGCTTGTGTAAAGCAAAACTTCGGAGGGGGTGTTGCGAAACCATCCCAGCAGCAACATTCGCAGCATCCACATCAGAACCACCACCCGCCGTCAAATGTTTTCATGAGCAATGGGATTTCTTCAACCCTTATTCCTAATGGGATCCGAAATGGCTATGGAGGAAGTATCGTGGCGACGACAAGTGCCCATTCAATGTCAAGACCTGCCCTCCCTGCCCCGCCTCCTGCTATCCCTGTTCTTCAGGGTCACCCGACAGTAGTAGAGGACATCAAACCGATTTTCTCAGACCTCAAGCACAATTTCTTAGGAGATGGAAAGAGTTCTTGGAGAGATGTAGAGGATATCAAGCCCTTCGCTCTGCCACTGCCGCTACCCATGATTCCAGCGATCCACCATTCACCTCCCACTCACCACCACCGCCACTCACCTTCCCAACAACACCACTCAACTTCCCAGCAGCACCATCAACTTAACATTCAAATCAAGCAGGAAGATTTTGGGTCGAGTATGGAGACGGAGCCGAGTCCACCCCTTCTCTTCGACTCAGGACCAAAGAAAGCCAAGACCAAATCAAAAAAGAAGAAGGAATCAAATAATAGCGGCCGCTCATCACCATCCGGAGAGCCCAAGGGCCGTCGACCCATGAATGCTTTCTTAGTTTATGCCAAAGAGAAGCGACCTCTGCTCATTCAAATGTATCCTGGAAAAGACAATAGGTGAGGAGCTTTGACATGCAACTAACAGCTGCCTGATTTACTTAATTATTTTCACATTACGGAATGAGGCAAGAAGATAAAGTAATATTTGCTGATAGAACACGAAGTTTTTTTTAATGACTTGTAAATGACCAGGATGGCCTATTTGGAATTCCATTTCATTGCTTTCAAATTGTGATTAGTTGCCAATTTGATGGGATGATGCAATGATGCATGTGTAATTTGTTAGCGGTTAAGTTACAGTACCGCAGTGAATTAACACCATGATTATCTTTCTTTGAATTTCAGATCCATCAGCACACTTCTCGGAGACTCATGGAAAAACTTGGACCCGGAGGAGAAGAACTATTACATTAAAACAGCAAAGGATAGTGCCGATGAACAGAAGAAATTACATCCTGACTGTTGGAAACGGAAGCGAACCCAACAGCAGTCTCAACAATCACAATCAAGCTCTCCTATTCCGATGAAAATGGATGCACTGACAAGAGTCAGTTAATCGTAGCAAGAAGGGAAGGGATTTAGTTGTGAATTTTAGTTTCTGGACCAAGACCAAGACCCGTACGTTTCTTTCGTCCAGCAGCCCTCATTCACGATTCAGAGGTTACTTATTGTTGTTTTTTGTTTATTTTATAATAACGATTGACTCATCCCATTTTCATTGCTTTATTACTCTACTCGTTATTGCCATATTGTAATAGATGACTAATTAAGTCTTAGATAAATATTACACCCAATTCATAATGTAGTAGTAGCCAGGAGTCTTAGTAGCCAACATAGTTTAGTTTTAATTGTTCCTGTTGTGAATTTATTGTTTTTCCTTTTGCGTTCGTTTTCTTTGTTTTTGTGATACGTACCTTACACAAAGGAGTGTGCCTTGCTTTCGTCCCCAGCAGCAGCGTCCCAGCTCACAAATATTTAAAAGCAAAGGTTATATGACGACCCCTTTGAAATCATTGACAGACAATCACAACAACGTAACGTAATGGTAATCAAATGAACCTGATTACAGTTTGGCTATTTTTCAAAGTGGAACAGAGAGTCTTTCAATGTCCAATTTAATTTATTGTTTTTTGACTAGAGAAGGAATTATTAATATTATAATCACATAGTTAAGAGGATTTAACGTTAATACGAAAACCCGTGATTCACATGGCACAATGCATTTATCATTTTCTATTGCTTAAAGGATTCCTAATGTATAGCCACCATTACATACTTTTCGGTTCAAAACCTTTTGCTGCTTTTTTTGATTTCCTTCGGAATTAGCACGATCAAGAATTCTAGGCGACAGGTGTGAAAACAATGCAAGGAAGAATGTGAAGATAGTGATTCTATCCGTACCATTTGACAATCAATTAAGGCTTCGACATGCCGTGGCACGAGCCTCAAGGAATCAGAGAAGTCAAGTTATGTATCATGTTTCGTAAATCCATCACAAGTTGGACGTGTTGAGTTGGAAATTAGAGATGACGATCTCAAATCACAAAACTATTGTAATAGTCTTTATCACCCCTGTTTCAGTGTAGAATCAATTAATATCTCCATTGGTTCAGGCATAATATGGTCGACTCTTCCGTGTCTGAAGTTTTATGAGACAGTCTGGCATCTGACTTTTGCCCCCCCTGACATCTCGTCTATAAACTTTCGTCCATTAGCTTTAGAATTTAATAGACTTTGGAACAGTCGCCGTATAAAGACTATTAAACCAGAAAAGTGTGAAGCTAGAATTGTCTTTCATTGATCATACACAGAGTTTATGTCTACTAATACTAATTTTATTTAAGAGATTCTATGCTACTGATGATCTAGAGGCAAACTATTTTCCCAATATTGTTGGTAGTTGCTATTGGAGGCTCCCCCTTACTACTAACTGCTACGTAAATCAGAATCAAATTTATGTTTCTAATAACTTTACAGCACTACGCGACCTTGTGTCAAGCGTCAACAGTTAGGCGGATGACGCTCCAAGTGTTTTAGAAGAGGAAACGCCCCAGTTCTAACCCCACTACTCATTATTTATGTTAACAACCACTCCATTCTTATTTTGTGGTTTTATAATTTATGGCAATCTCTGTATTGTAATTTGTTTAAGTTTAGTAGAATCGCATTTATTGAAGGTTAGTTGTTTCTAATTTCCTCCGTTAAATATGTACTTATTAATTAGCTTTCTTAGGATGCATTGTTATAATAGTTTTGGATGGAGAGGTGTCATTTTGTCAATTGACCCAAGTTTACTTTTATTCTTTTATGAAGAGACTGCGCCAGGAATGAGTGCTGAATTAATAAACGCAACTTGTAATAATATTTATTTAATTGTTCTAATTTTTGCAATTATTGAGTTCCTAGTCCTTTTTTACGGGTTCCCCTCTAACGAATTCATTCACGATTTATAGCATTTTTAGACTCCATCTTTCTCTTCCCGCGCGATTTGTGGGCCAGGAAGCTTCTCCCATGATGGTTCCACTCCCCAGATTTCCCGAGCGTACTCTGCAATGGTTCGATCGCTGGAGAACTTCCCGGAGGATGCGATATTTTGCAGTGCCAACTTCGTCCAGAGTGTTGGATTCTGAAAGCGAACAGAGGAAAGTGAGGAATTGAAAAGGAAGCGACTTCTTAGCCAGCTAAATGCAAGGCTATGGTCAACTTACGGCGTAAACCTTGTTGACCCTTTCCTGACACTTGATGTACTCGTCAAAGTCAGCAAGCGTGTAGAACCGATCCCACTTGAGCAAAATGTCAACGAGATGATGAAACTCTTGGGGATTGTTCGGAGAGAAGTAGCCACTCCTGATCTGATCCACGCATTGTTTCAATTCTGGATTTCGATTGTAGTAGACCATTGCGTCGTAGCCGGCCTTCTTGAGTGCCTCCACATCCTCTACGCGCATGCCGAAAATAAAAATGTTGTCCTCCCCCATTTCTTCCATCATTTCCACGTTTGCGCCGTCCAGCGTTCCGATTGTGAGAGCACCGTTCAACTGAAAGTAAAACATGGCGGTGTGAGTTGGAATTTTGGGCAAAGGTATTGAACATCTTAGCTTATACCATGAATTTCATATTTCCAGTTCCAGAAGCCTCCGTTCCAGCAGTAGAGATTTGCTCGCT
>JAQIWD010002133.1:0-10112 GCA_034694825.1 Anurida granaria | reverse complement strand
AGTGCAACAAAGATCATTTTCAGTAAATTGTTTTTAACTGCGTACAAAGAACCCTGCTCAAACTTCTTATGATATCACAGAACAATTACAAACGAATGAAAATCCTAGTCAGTTACCTTTCATAAGATGTTCTTGCAAAGCGTGGGTGGGGCACTGTGTCCGTAGATCGGGATCTCCGTAAAGGCCAAATTTTAGACATCTTTTTAAGACTTGAAATGACGCTGAATAAATAATTTACAACACCTCCACCGAAGAGGGTTGAAATTAAATCACAAATTCCCCAATAGTATTAGTAGGAAGTAATCAATCAGCGAGATAAGATTCAACTGACACTGACAGTCAATGATCAAAATTTGACGCTAATTCGTCTCTCCAGGTTTGAGGTAGTTTACACAGGAATTGTTAACCAAATCCGTGGGGCTTCCCCTTCCCACCCAGTGCACTTGACATTTGTAAATGGATTTAAAGCTTCGGAATAACAATGGCGTCGGTTAGGATCCCTATTTACAGCTGGTGCTACTGCTGGAACTGAATACAGGATACTGGATACTTCTCGGAACCACACAGGTGTGTCAAGTCTATTAAACTAGTTTGTTCCCATTGTCATGAACTGCTTTCGTGACGTGGGAAGCCCACCCCTTTCAGGCATTGCATTACAATACAAATCTAGTAATATGCTTTGCTATAACTCAGGTGGTTCTTCTACTATTCCAAAAAAGAACAAGGAGACAATGAGGCAATTGTCCGCATCTCTTTCGTATAAAGAACAAAACCTGTTTCTAGTAGGGAAGATACAATGAATTAATTTCAGAGCAAATTATAGACGTCCTTGATTACATAAAGCATGGGATAATTTATATAAAAGAATGACTTGATGGCAATGGCATTTGTATACGAGGTCGTGATTTATTTCTCCATTCTAATTTTGAAATTTAGCGACCCATTTATATTTAGAACTAAGCCCTTAATTTTACGATTACGGAAACGTGAGAGAGGACGCACCACGCGAAAAGGGCAATAAAGTAGTAATTAGTATTTGAGGGGGGAGGAGGGAATGAACCCCACCCCGCCCCCAACTCACTTCACAAATAGAATTTCAGGCAAACTGAGTGATGAAATTGTAAAGTTTAAGCCTCCAGCCCGAATTCAAGCCAAGTGAACTTGAATGTGAGTAAAACAAGTGTCAAAAATTGAATAAAATCCCCCTTTGTCTTTAGAATGCAGCCAGCGTTGTTCTCTTTCTTACTTTTTACGACGACGAGGAAAAAAAATTGAAATTTTGGAATATTTTAGTATGATGGCCTGATCTGGAGGAATTACTGAGAGTAGTTTGGATAAACTCCAGCGAATTCCTGTTGATTTGGATGTGGGGGATGAATCATAGGTCCCATCATATGACCTTGACCCAACTGATGTTGGACTTGATGAAGGGGTTGTGGATTGGGGGGCGGAGCGCTACTGACTTGGGGGATGTGTGTTGGGCTTGTGACCTGATGAGGCGCGTATCCATTCTGGGAAGGAACTCCAGTCGGTCCACTCCCCATCATTCCTAGAGGAATCGGGTGACCCCCATATTGCGGAACTCCACCGGACTGAGCGTAGTAAGGAGCCGAAGATGGAGGAGCAGACCAAGGCGGTTGAGCCATATTGTTCGTCATCGGGGGATAATTTTGTGGAGGTCCAGGCGGTGGTGGGTAGGATGGTCCCGGTGGGCCCGCCGTTGGAGGTGGGCCATAACGAGGGTCATAGGATGGCATTGATGGTGAATGCATGAGATGATGGTACATGTTCAACGCATCCACGAGCTCACTCCCGAGTCTCGTCAACTGAGCATGTCTCCTGTCTATCTTCTCCAGTTCCGCATCAATCAAAGGCCCCATTTGGTTCACTTGATCTGGAGGAACATAACAGTCGAGGTGAGCGGAAATCCACCGTGATACACGACAAAGCTACGAACCATAAGTACACGTACCCTCGAGGGCGGCTAGCTCTGGAGGATCAGGAATTTCGCCGTTTGTATCTGCTTCGTTGAGCAAATCCAGTGCTCTAAAAGTGGGGAAAAAAATATAATAGAATCAGAATGCAGATTTGCATAAATATCGCCATATCCAACACTTCCTAGCAATACCTGTCTATTTTAGCTTCATCGATTTGCACAACCTCAGGCTCACGCTCGACAGTCTTCACCTCCACATCTTCATTGAATTGCACAGATTTTCGTGTACCGACTTCCAGTTCTGAAAATATAACGGAGTGATAGAAGAAATGCTACAAAAGAAGCATTTTCGTTATGCCGCTGTGCATTCTTACTTGGCGTCTCCGCACTCAAGTCTGCGGTCACGAAATTGGATGGGAATAATCCATTGCCACGTTGATTCGACCCTTGCCACCAATTATCATCAGAATCATCCAACACATGAACTAGGGAATAAAATGAAACGATTAATTCAACAGGTTTCCCGCGAATTAGGTTGCTTGAATAATTTTCTACTTACGAATCTCTCCAGCGTAGAATGTCAGTTCATTATCTTCGGCAGCCTCAAAGTCATACAGAGCACGGACTTTTCGAGCTTCTGGCACTGAAGTAGAATGGGCATTTCCACTGCTTCCCGTTCCCAGGCCTGCGGCCTGTGGATAAAGGCTCTTTGTTTTGGGCGAATTTTGTGTTTCCTTTAGCGACAGTTCGATTGCTGAAATTACAGACAGCGATTAAGCACTTGAATTAAACTGAATAAGTCATTTCCTACCTTTGGCAAGGTCATCAGCCTCCTGCTGGGCTGCATTAGCAGATGATGCTCCTCCATGGCCTTTTGACTTGTGATTGTGTTGGTGCTGAGCTGAGGAACTTGTGCCTTTCTTCCCCTGCAAAAAAATAAAAACGCTCAGCCACAATTATGACGACGTAAATGACCAAAGTGGATGCGAATAATCACCTTGGATGGACTCTCCGAATTTGGAAACGAAACACCACTAGACCTCAATCGGCTGTAAAGCGTGGGAATTAAATCCAACTGTGGAGAACTCTTGAATTCCGTCGTTGCCCATTTCTCTAAGAGCCCGAGGAGCTTGTCCCGAAGTGTCTTCTCGACTGGTTTGTTTATGATCTTTGTATATTCTTGTTCAAAGTCTCGTGAAGCGATCTCCAAATGGAATGTTTTACCACAATTACTGATACACGCATCCAAGAGCTAGGAGACCGTTTTAAAAATTAGCTCAAAGATAAGAGCTAGGCAGCTACAAAGCGTAACGTAGGATAAATCTTACCGTCGCTGCTTGAATTGCTACATGCGGATCTTGATGGTTTAGTCTTCGAATTATGGCTCGTAAGCATTCCTTTGCTGCTTGAGGGGAGGCGCCTACTTTGTCGCATATATCGAGAATCACTGCCCAATCTTCTTTTGTATTGGTGTCCAAAGTAGCTTTCTCTAAAGGAATAATGTCAGCAAATTAAGAACAGCAGTTCCAACCAACTGGTATGATCAGTAAATGAGGAAGGTCGACATTAACTCCAACGTGCGAAAACGTACCAACGATTTGATCGAACGGAGATTCTTTGCCAAAAATTCCCATTGCTAAAGCCTTGGAGAAGGAATCCGCCCAAGTTTCAAGGTTATAATTAGATGGATCAGGCGTAAATTAGCGAACTAATTTCATTCAGGCAAGCAACGGAACGGATCGATGGCTCAGTTTAAACGTAATTCCGTGAGCAGAACGTACCTATAAGCAACAAAACAAATGAGTACATTAGGTTATTATTTGAAACATCGCATGAACTCTCGAGAGGGAGATGCCCAATATTGACCAATGACCTTTCAAAAGTCCTGTAGCTTTGGAAAATGAATTAGATGTTCTTCGAATTGGATATCTAATCTAACGAGTAAAAAACTGTAAAGACGCTATTTATTGAAGCAACTACAGTGAGTAAGAAATCGAGGAAGGAATACAACTAACTCACGAAGCAAAGCAGTTTGAAAGGTTATGGAGAATCGAACTTATCGATCAGTAAATGATGATGATAAGGAATGACGAAGAGCAAAGGATAAAAAAGGAACAGGCAAGCAGGAAACCCAATAATGAGTCACCCCCTTACGCAGCAAAACCAGTTTACAGCTGATGTAAAATTGATACTTGACCCTTGACCCCAGGAAGGAAGAAACAATAAATTACAACCGTCGACAAACTTACAGGGATTCACTAATAGAAATGCAATTTGGTCTAAGGCGGAGGATAGAGGATCTATTGGTAATCTAATCGATGCTGCTGATAAAATTGGGGGAGGCGTAACTATTGGTTAATTACCTGATGAATCAGTGCTTCTAGTGAGGTGGATGAATGAGGGATGGGTGTTAATTAATTGACTTTCAGGTGGTTAAATGCTGGATGAATAATTCCCAGTCCAATCACCTGACTCTGACTCTTCTGTCTTCTTCTGTCGAAAACAGAAAGTAATGTTAGCTTATTTTCACTCTTCCCACCTCCAGACACTGTTGCCAAACTCCCAAATTCCCTGGCGACCTTTGACCTTTTGTGCCTGGAACGCTGAAAATAAGCCCTTGAGTTTAAAATCCATTGAATTGGACGCAGAAAATATTTATGACTGAGAAACTGTAAGATTTTGAGTACAAAATTAAAGTATTCGAGAACGAACAATTTGGAAATCGGGTAAAAACGAAAGCCCGAGGTTATATCGTTTTCGTTGCCCTAAAAAATTCATCCTATGAAATCATGAATTCGAAGTAGATGAAAAGGTTGGACATCTAGGAGAACACTATCAGGAATCACAGCTTCCTCAGATCCAGCTGGAGGAGGCAGGTTGCATGAGCACCAACTATCAGGAATTCCAGCTTCCCGACAAGTACGACCCTCTGGAATTGGCTGGAGGATACTCTGCCCAAGTCCATGATCCACCCCGGTCGATTTCTCATCTTCTCCAGTATTTACATTCGCTGCTGCCAGTTGTGAAACGTGCAAAAGTGTTTTGTAAACGTCGTAGTGACTTGTTACGCGCTCAGCGTTTGCCTCCACGATTCGGCTGACGCCTGGGACTATGGCTCTGAGCTTTTCCGGAATTCTGATGAGGAAGAGTGGGAGTCGCCGTTCCAAAAGGCCTTCATGTGTGGTAGAATAGGAATGTGTGTAGAAACCGTGATCCGCCATCACGATTAGCAAAGTGTTTTCCAGGATGGAGGGAGAGGTTGACAAGTTCTGAAAGAAGGAGAGCATGTCGCTATCCAGTATGGAGAGGGTACCAAAATAGTCATGGAATGGCCATGCCAGCCATGGGATTGTGAAAGAAGGTGCAATTCCATCCAGGGTGTGGAGTATTTCGAGTTCATAATCAAACAAGAATTTCCACAAGGACGTACCTCCAATGCATTTCTACAAAATAGGTTTGGGTTTAGTAATTAGGTCACATTGACTGGCCTTATGGAAATTTCAATACCTGGCTCTCCTTTTTGTTCAATTCCCAAGCTGTGAAAAGTGGACGAGGGTATACTTCAGTTGGGCGATTCAGGAATCCTCCCTATAAATTTCGAATTAACAAGTGAAATTGTTGATTGTTTTAAAAGATTCTTACTTTTATGAGCAAAAAAAAAAGTTTTTGGTAACCCTTACCTGTAATCCATAGTTGAAAGTACCGAGGGAAGGAACATCTTCCATATAACTTGTGACATAATGAGCATTCTGGAAATCCTTCCAAATGAAAAAATTCTCGTCCCAATTATCTGTCCAGTATCTCCGTTCAAAAATGGTCGGCGCCGAGATACCGGTGAGGAGTGGCATCGCGTTTACCATCGTAGGTTCACCAAGGGAGTGGAATTTGTTAAACTGAATAAAGTTGAGCTCTGTCCTTAGAAAGTCCATGGTAAGGGGCAAGTGCCGGGCAGCATCGGCGGATGATGTTGAATCGAGTACCATCATCATCACATTCACTGGCAATTCATGTCCACGCTCATCTCCCCACTGATTAACTCTGCTCAGGAGTGGTTCCTTGTCGAGGAGGACTCGACGGTGATAGGAATAATTCAGGGTCCCAGACCACTTCTCACGGCAGGCGACCATGACGTAGTCGGAACTAATCGAATGGATCTGATTGGATGCATCAAATTGGGGTAGCTGACTAGAAAAAAAATACACTCTTAGTTGTGTTGTAATACTGGAAGTTACCCACTGGAATATGACCTGAATGTTACCTTAGGATGTGCCTGTCGTTTGAAATCATCTGCGGGCGTAGTATCTCGAAAGCAGTGCAGTCCTCTCGCCTGTACAAATCGCTTCGCAGGAGAGTCAGCGTCTGGTGACAAAACATCAAATCGCATTTACTTTTAATTCCATTTCCTTTTGCCGAAATCTTACACCGTTATCCAGAAGTCGCGTTAATTCCACCCCATCGTCCACATCATCACCACATCGACTTATCCCTGGAACCCAGGTCACACTCTTGTTGTAGGCTGCTGAGCGCAATGGAATTTCCGGGATCACACATTTCCGGGAATCCAAATTCTCCGATTTTCTCGGTAATGGTGATATTGAGAGGAAAGTAGTGAAGAGATACCAAATACCAAATGAGCCCACGACGAAAACTGCTAAACCCCTACAGCATAGGCTCTGCCATGTTAAAGGTCGCTTCAGTTTTCGGCGTACCATGGTGGTGTTAGATGTCCATGCTGACGCGTATGAGGTTCAGGAGCTATTGGAGCCAAATAAATCAAGTCAATTCAACATAAACAAAGCAACTAATTGATTAAATTAAAACTTACAGAAATCGGAGCAAAAGCAGGAACAAACTTGATACAAAATGGGAAAATGGCAAATCGATAATTTGGTTTCCGTCTTTGAATATTTCGCACCCAATCCCACCCATCCAAACATGACTTCTGTTAAATTGAATTATTTATCCTAAAGAAGAACATAAGGGTATTATTTTGATTACTAATCGGAAGTAAATAAACCACTTTACACCTCCCGGTCTTTATCTTATCAGTCACTCTCAATACAATTTGCTTGGTGTGGTTTACTGAAGTGAATAAGGAAAACCTCAATAATAAAGATTATGAACAATAGGGAAGTTACAAGTAAGTACACAGAAATAATTGGGAAAACACTAAAAAAATTGAAAAATGGTAATTAATTCTTGTAAGATCTCACTAACGATTTTGCATTCTAGTGATGACCCTGTGACCTTTCAAAATGACGGTGGGTATATGAATTTTCTTACTTTTTCCAACCAGACTTCTCACCCAAAAAAATTTTTGGAGTGTTTATGCTAATTTTTGCAGAAACGGCGTTTTTTTCCCAAATTTTGGCGAGAGTTAAAACTCAGGATTGAGTTGAATGATAAATGGTCTAAATATTCTGACTCGCATTTCCTGAAAGATTCAAGAATTTTGATTTTTCTTCTTTTGAATAAGAATTTTGACATTCTTTAAAAAAGAATTATAAACTACGGTCTATGACGTTTTTTGACACACAATTTAAAAAAATAAAATGTGTAATATCCACGGGATGAATCGAGAAAAATTTATTTTCGGTTTTTTTAAAGGAAAAATGCGCCATGATGACCGAACGGGATCAAGAAATTTAGTAACGGATAAAATGCGATTTCAGAAGTGGAACGAGATGCGTTTTATCAGTATCCGTGCCGTGTGTAATGAAAATGAATGATTGAAACATCCAATTGCTCATTTCCTATTAATGGTTTGAGAACATGAGGATAAAATGCATTTTATTATAATTAATTACGTCTATGATTAAAATATGAATAAATATATGAGAATAATGCGTAAGTACAGTGGAGTGGTGTGACGAATAAGAAGACGCCATGAGGAAGTCTTGCATTATGGAGAAGAAAGTGCAAATAGGAAGGAACGGTGCAGAAATAACAATGAGAAGATAAAGTGGCTCATGCATCATTTTTGGTGACTTTTTGCAGTTGGCTTTCAATTGAAGTATCCAGTAATTGCATTTTAAATTTAAAAGTGTTTCACATTTACACAAGTCCACGTGAAATAGTCCGAGAAATGAGAGACTTTTTATTCTTCTTATTCTTTAGAGCCCCTTGATGTCCACACAGGATTTCCATTTCCGATTTCCCCATTTTATTAACTTCTCAATCAAATTTTGCTTGACGAGAGAGACGGTTCGATTGATTGCAAATTGCTTGAAAAGTATTTCCTTGAGCTCGTCAATATTTATGCTAAGCTCCACCGAAGTTTCGATGTGTTTGATGTTGTACCGACTCGTCAGAGAGAATGGATCTGAACATTCAAGAAAAACAATAAAAATTGTATCTTCTCCAGTTAAAGTTCCATTATTATTGCAATATCTCAATACCGTTAGCACTGACGCATCGCCCTCGTTCCAAGTCACATTTGTTCCCAACGAGGAGGATGACCTTTGACTCCATCGTTGTCAACTTGTCCAGGATCCCTTTGACGTGCTGGTAAGAGTCCCGATCCGTAATGGAGTAGAGAAGAATAAGACCATCGTATTTATACATGTGGGAAAGCTGTCCAGAGGAGAAAGTACGAAATGCATCAGGTCACGCTCTGATTGGTTGTCATAAATTTTTAATTACCGCATTAGAGTCATTGACCACTTTGATTCCAAAGTTGTAGCCTTCCTCTTGGACCGTGATGGATAGATTGGGTGAAGTTGGTTCTGCGGAATCAGAAGAAGGATACACGTGGATTAAATTAGCCCTGGATTCCTATACACGAGCTCCGGGATGTCAGCCAGGAAAGTTAACTAGACCAAGGCCACCAGTTGGATTGGGGGTGGGAGGTAGGACATGGGAGGGGTATGGGGGCTACCATTCATAAAATTTTCTCCAAAGTAACCACGTGGAGGGGGAAAGTTGTGCCAGGATGACTCTCATCTTGTCCTAATTTCGGATTTGCGTTTCCATGAATGTGAAACTGTCAAAAGCCTAAAATAACACGCATCATGCGGAGACGCACTTGGATCGAGTCTCATGACGTCAGTTCATTCAGTCGTCCTACTTTGCTTTCCTTGCTGGTGAAAGTGGTAGAGAGGTTTGGTAGCTAGCAACGTTCGTGCGTGAATGAAAATTTCATTTCTGGCTCCATCCAAGCCCAAGTTTCCCTTTCTCGGCGGTGCGTGTCCCTGGTGCGTAATAGGCCTTTGCTTTCCATCGTGTTTCGCCTGCCCTAGATTACCTCCCTCCCTACGCACAAAGGAATACTTTCACCATGTCTGTTTACCCATCGATCCAATGGGATTCCACGTGCCTAATGTTTCTGTCGCCCTATATCCTTCCAACAGCCCCACTTCCAGCATTCGTTTCCAACAACCTCCCATTGTCTTCCACATGACGCTCATGGCTCGAGTCACGTCCAGTGGAAAGTAACTGAGATGAGTTGCTGGAAACTCCGAAAGCCCCATTAAACTCGAAGCCCTTAATTCAATTTTTACTTTTGGAGGAGTTAGTTAAGTGGGGCATTCCTGGGAGGAAGAGATGCTTCAATTCCTCCAGGACAAGGAGGACGCTTGAAGGAATTAAGCATACACTGCTAGAACAAATGGAGTTAACTTGATGAACGACAAAAGTCACGACTCGGGAGCCATGTCGTGCTACTTTGTAAAGAAAGGAAGGAGGAAGAGGACGTTGATTGGTGGGATTGGGGTGAATGACCTTTTTCCCCAGAAACCCGCTCCGACGTCATAGGACGCTGAGATAAGAATTACCTTCCGACTCGCCAAAACTGGAAAGGAGGCATTTCTTTCCCACGTTCTCACTTCCAAGGAGAGCGACGTTGTAGGTCTTCAAGTAAAGTTCCAGAGATTCCAGTTGGAGATTACTCAACGTACGTTGAGGGGAATGACCCGGTGTCTGGAAAAGGGCAAAGTACATGACATGAATTCACGCATTCTTCTAATTCTCCGCCGAACTTTCCCTAGGTTCTTCCTGCATTGTTCGACTCTAGAAATGCGGAACTGGAATATGTCGTTGTACGTAGCATACAAGGATCTCCTTACCTTGGACTTTTTATGGTAGTTTCCAAATTCTGAAAGGAATTCAATAAGCGAGTTATTCAAATTCAAACATTGTAAATAAAATTGGAATTTTGAGGAGTTCCGGGTTTAGAGTC
>JAQIWD010002132.1:0-10113 GCA_034694825.1 Anurida granaria | reverse complement strand
TAAAGCTGTATACAGGAGTTACTGCAATGGGCCCGATGTGGCCTGAGCGGTGTGGATGGTGGCATGCTTTTATAGTTGTCCTTCAACATACATACATACATACCGGGTCAACAATCGGACTGGAACGAATTTGAAACTTTGGACCCGGTTGATTGGAGATGGTAAATGGAAGGACATGAATGGTTTTTATTGCACGTTGCAAATTGGGGAGTTGGAATTTTCCACGTCTAAGCTCATCTTCTAATTTCGTTCCCACTTTGCGTACGGATGAATTTTATGCTGCTCCGGTACCAACCAATGGGTGCTCTGCCTCTGGGAATTGATTTGGGTCTGGCCTTCATTTTAGCCACACCCACGTACTGGTCGTTAACAAGAAATCAATCAACGTCAAAATGTTTTGATGCTAATTAATTAATGCGTCACCCTCCTTTGCTCATCTGGTTAAATCTCGCAGATGCGTCCCGAATGAAAATTGATGCTTGAAACATTGACATCATGAAATTTCATCAGAATTTTAAAATTATACAAACTACTGGAAAAGCCCCAGGCCTCTTTTGCATTGAATTGTAAGCGGCTGGAAATGGCACTGGAAATTACAAAACTTACAAGGAATGCAATCCCCCAACATGTCCTGGACTTGCTGAGCAGTGGTGCTTGAAGTCTTGGAATCTTACAAACTTTTTTCCAGGAAGACGCTTCCTCTCATCCTCCCCATTTGGAAATCCTGGCTTGACCCCTTCTGACCCAACAGATTTGAAATGTGTGAGTAAAATGTCACCCTCACTCCCAATATTCCCATTCACATGGTTGACCTTTACCATTTTACTACAGATGAAACAAAATTTAGAAAAGAGAGAACTGCTTAACCCAGTTCCTCCGTTCTTACTAACCGAATAAAAGGCGAGGCCAGAATGTGATCATTCCCAATCCCAATCGTCTATTGACTTCTGGAATCTGAAACCTATCATGATAACACCAACGAAAAAATGTAACCAGAGAACCTCTGCTGCGTCAACAATAATAAGAAAAGAAAAGGTCGTTGACAATCCATGGGAAATGACAAGACAAGCCACTCGTCGTGAAAGGGGCAGAGGTCAAGAGGGGCATCATCTCACATCTGGTCACATGATAACCCATGTCATCTCCCAACAACAAAACTTAGGGAGGTCAAATGTTTATAAAGTCATAAAATGACGCAGATGTCATCGCAATTCCCAACTGACCTTTGACTTCGTCAACGTGCTTGCCCTGCAATAAGCCTCGCATGTCAACCACGCTCTTTCTGCCTCGTCCTCTCGCAAAGTTTTGCCGCAAAAGGTCAAGGGGTGAACCCGTGATTAGCTGTCAAAAATTAATGGAACTAACAAGTCCATTTACCCCTAAGGGCTAGTTTTTGCAAGTGATAAATTCCCATTCCCCTTAAACACCTTGCGAAAGACAAGTTTTTGTACATGAATTCTGCAAACAATGGACTTTGCTCCCGCTTTTTGGAAGATAAAAATTGTCAAGAGTCCAAAAATTGGCACTTACTTGAGCATGGTAGAAGAAGATGCTTAGATTAGATTACTGGATGAGTTTTACTATTAATTTAAGACGATCGTTGGGGGAGAGTTGAGGGTTTAATGAGTCTAATGCCCGCCCGGTGATAGAAATGTGCAAATCTCAAGAACCTTTTGTTGTTTACTTGACACCTTTTTCCGTCGGATGACATCATGTTGACATGATCCTCCCGCGTTGGTCACTGCCCCTATTCACACGACTGGAATTTGACACAACTCGTGGACAGAGAAGAACCTAAGAGACTTTTGGTAGGAACTTGAGGAATGGGTCAGAATAATTTACTAATGCAAAAAAAAGTTGACCTAATCCAATGATAAAACAAGCGATGTGTAAATAAAAAGATAAAACGGACCAATAAATTATAGTTTAAGGTTGACACTTCACAATGTCACCCAGTGTTAGATTAAAATCAATTAAAGATAAACACGTGGGGGAATTATGCCCCACACCTCCCCCCTTCTTCAGTCTAAAATTAGGCAATAGAAATTCTAAAATGACCTTTGACCTCTAAAGTCTAAAAGCTAAAAATGATCCAGTCCTCCATGGGAGGCCATGGAGGCTCACCGTGACCAAAGTCAGTTTGACTGGAAACCCGTTGACCCACGCTTATAAATTGGACCAGAGGGTTATTAGGACTTTATGGCGCGCGCGGGGGCATGGCAAAATAGTGCTGGGCATGACAACAGAATCTAAGTTTCTAAGTTCTGGATATTTTCCTTGGATGAGTCCTTTTCATGACCTTATCCTTTTACGGAGATTGACTTAATTGAATCCCTAATACACGGAATAGTGTCTATAATAGTTGGTTACGAGATTGCATAAACCGCAATAATCCTCTCCGATTTCCAAGAAGAATGAACCGAATCTATCCGTGCATTGCACACCTCCACGCTCGATAAATCCCATTTGACTAATGCAAAAGATAAAGAAGGGAGATATGGGCGGGCAATCAATCAGAACTCAGATCTGACAGATAAAACTGAACACTTTGCATGCTAATGCTGTACCCATTCTGGCTAAAAACGGCACGTTTGTGACCTCTGCTGCTGGAGGTCACAAACGAAATGTCTTTCTAGTGTTAGAAATGTCAACAACGCGAAACGAACTACATAAACATGACCCCTCGTTGTTCACGTAAATATTGAATAGGTTTGATTCAACTCACCACTTCCGTATCCAGTTGAACAAGACAAGATTGAGCAGGATGAGTTGAGCTAAATTATGAACTAACTTATAAATTCTAAGTACTTTTGGATGTAAATTGATTTGAATGACATGAATTCAAGAGTCCTGAATCCGAATCCACCACCGTCGTGGTATCCAATACCCGGGAGGAGGGACTGATGCTGACGACGACGGCGTGAGAGATCCGAAGGAGAAGAGCCCAAGAAGATGATCACCAGAAGAGAGCAGGAGCAGGCGAATAATCTTCACACAAAATCCACACAGAATGATCTTCCCTCCTTTCGCTTTCGCTTTCATCCCAAACAAAACATTGCATTGTTTCAACATGCAAATTTCTGCGGCACCGGATATGAATTTCCCGCGTTTTCTCAACTTGCCCCAACATGAACAATCACAATCTTGGTTCGCTAAATTGGGTCACGCAGGTCAGAGGTCAAACGGATTCGATTTCGGGGATACCAACTATCCAGTCTCCAGGTTTCCAGCGTCACTAATTTGGGGTAATGTCCTTCTTCATAAAAAAATGAAAGTAATTGATTAATTCCAATTTTTATTTAAGGATTTGCAATGTGTTTCCCAATTTTACCAATTACAATTAAAATGGAGACTCGGCCCAACCCATTTCCATGACTAGACAACTCTAGCAGCGTGAGATGTGAGTGATATGATGGGTGATGGAAGGAATTTGACCTTGGTGACGGGGACGAAGGGATAAGGAACCTGGAGAAAGCTGGAACATATGATCCGTCGGAATTATTCGTAGAGCCATGGCTCTTGGTTGCTCTTCCAGTCCACCAGTTCCTCATTCTTGAACCATAAGGCAATTTCCGTGTTTGCAGAATCCACAGAGTCAGATCCATGGATTGCGTTCCTTCCAGTGATGATACAAAAGTCTCCACGAATTGTCCCAGGAAGGGAATTGGAGGGATTAGTTGCCCCAAGCATTTGACGTGCTGTCTTGATCACATCGACACCTTCCCATACCTAATAACAAGAAGGTTTTAGGATTAATTGGGACCTTGACCTTGCAAAGGTTATGGAAATGGGCATAAACGTACCATGGGGACCACTGGCCCACTTGCAATGTATTTAATGAGTCCAGGAAAGAAAGGTTGCTCAGTGTGAGCAGCGTAGTGTTGCTTGAGGAGTTCCTCCGTGGCCTGTTGGATAATTAAATTGAAATTAAATTCAGCAGATGTTAAGGGAAATAAAAGTCAGTTTACTCATTGAAAGAAATCATGAATTTTAATGAGAAATGGGTGGGGTTTGGATGGTTGGAGTAAGATAATCAATTTGAGTAACCTTGACCTTGATTACCAAATTCCTACTCTTCCAATCTGGCAATGACCAACCAAAGGGGACCTTCCACTCTTAATTTAATAAATCGTTGGAATTTAAAAGTGTTAACATACCCATTGGAACTTGAGGGCTACCAATTTGAAGCCCTTTTGCTCGAATCGCTTGAGGATTTCACCGACAAGGCCTCTTTGGACACCATCCGGCTTGACCATGATAAAAGTCCGTTCACGTTGAGTTTTGGATGCCATGATATGAGGGCGAGGGGTGTTAATTCCGTCTGCACTGATGCTACCGCACTCGGATGATAAAGAAGATGAAATTGGGCAAAATCCGGAATCCTCTTGTTCCAATTCGTCAGGAAATGATTCTTGGCTAGTAGAACTAGCTTGGTAGAGCAGGGATATGAAAATGAGAGTGAAGGTAAGAATCTTGGAAATTCCCAAATCCATGACTTACGAACTTTATGAAGAGAGGAGCCGGGTGGGTGGTGAGGATATGGAATATGGACGGGTGGATGGTATTTGGGTATCCCCTTATCCTTTACTACTACACAGATGCACGGTCTTCTATGGCTGATGGCTGCAGTAGTGGTGGTGAGTGTCGCGTGCCCACTTGCCTGGATTATGTCAGAAATGGAACCGGGACCTGGAAAGAGTAAACAGTGTTCATAATTAATTAATTGATGAATGATGATGATTGATTCATTTTGACAACTCACCGGAGACCGGAATGAATGAAATTGAAATTGGAGTCTGGCGGCGTCCTCGTCCCAAGTCCTTTTTTCACGTGACATCTGGAAAATTTCAGAAAAATCACCATCGGCTTTTCATAAATTTTTTTATTATTTCACCTTCACATTCTCGCCATCACTTCACCTTACGCTTACCTTACCGAGATTTTAAAACATTGACCTTAAGTATTCTAACTAAATCAACAAGTAAAGTGTTGTGTTGCTAATTATCAGTCACCTGGACCTAAGGCCTAGCCTGAACCGGGTGTCACCGGTCGTAACATTGTCTGACTTACGTAAGCAACGTCATTAAACCCCACTTCCAAATCTTAAACCGGCTAAAATCACTGCCAGCGGTGGTTGAGGCTTGAGGGGTAATCGGATCGGTTGGTCTATCAACGCTGTCACATTTGACTCGTAGCGCTTAATTCATAAAGTTTAATTTGTGTGTACTTTTCCAGGTACTCTGCCGTGTTTCGATCCTTCTTGAAATTCAATCGAGGCATCTTCTTCACTTCTTCCCTTCTCCCTGTAGACGTACAAACCGCGTAACATGACGGAAACGATGTAATGAATTGAATTGAAATATAATTTGATTGATTACAAATTGACGTTGTTCTATTCTGGCCCATTTTGTCTTTGTCTGTCTTCTAGCAAATTCAACGAAGCGGATGGTCGTGATGGATTTGTGATTAGTGAGGATACGCAACTCCTGAATATTTTCCCAAGTGGAGCCACTCCGAAGATTGCCAACTCCACTCAAATGAAATTGTCGGATATCGTTGACTACTCGTGGGATGCTCCGTATGGGTTTGGGAGACTCACAGCTATACACTGCAGTCAAAAGTACATTGCCTACTGTGTCAAGGTCAACGGAGCTGGGGCTGTCCGTGTGGTTGAGCTTGAATCAAAGTATCGCACATTCATCCGTGGGAATGGTGGCGTGATAAGGGACGTTGAGTTTATGCACCACGCAGAGAAAATTGTTTTGGGCTTCATTAACGAAAATGGGAGCTTCTACATCTGTAGACTTGACAAAACAATGTCAGTGTGAAGATTTAATCATTAATCAGCGTCAAATTGGTGTACTCAACTGATTGGTTTAATTTCATAGGACCGTCCGTTTGTTGAGTGTTGTGCTGGAAGGGAGTCCGAGTCTAATGGAATGTCGTCGCTTCATTTGGTGTCGCTATGTTCCAGACGCTAGAGGAGATTCAAGTAACCCTCAAATTACGTCGTCATCACGAGACGACCCTTTTTACCAGTTTGCAATAATCGAGAATGACCTCGTAAGAATTCAACGTAACAACACATGCGAACTCAGAGGTCATCAAAGGTCACTCTTTTGCTAATGCTAATTTTAGGTCCACGTTGCCAACGTCCTGTCTGTGACTGCGAAATATGGTGAAGGGGTTCATCAGTTTACTACCCTGAGGAGTTCCTTTTTGACTACTAGGGAGCACACGAAGGGAATTCTGGATGCTGCCTTTGCTCCTGACGGAACCACAATTGCAACAGCCAGTCGGGATGGAACGGTCAAATTCTTTCAGGTAATGGTCACAGTCATCCATCCGTTATTTCCAATTGCATTGCGGGTTTCAATGCATTTCTTTGTTTCTTTAGATTTACTTTTTGTCATCGGATAGCGACGGAGAGGCTCGTTGTTTGTACTCGTGGTCACCCCATGACGGAGAACCAGTCTCCAAGATTTACTTTCTGAACGACTCTAAGTATGTCGCCAGTCGCCTTTTGCCAAGGGAAAATGTTAATGTTGAACTTTTGACCCCACAGGTCCCAGGATTGGAACTTTGTGATTACGGCAGGTCCGAACATGAGTGAGCTAAAAATGTGGAACTACTTGAAATTGGAATGTGTCCAGACACTCCGCTTCGTCTCCAGTCCAATATCATTCCGCATGGACATGAACTTCTCTGCCAATTTCTTTGTCCTCGCTGACTCTGAACGCAAGGTGAGAACATACTCAGGAGTAAAGGTGACCTTTGACCTCAGGACTTGAGATTACGATGCCTGTTTTAGGTACTGTACGTTCTCCATGTGGAGCATGATGAGAACGCAGCTCGATTCAGTTGGATCACCGAATTCTCCGTCCCTGTCCCCGTTCTTGGGTTCAACATTTGCAATGCCGAGTTTTGTAAAATGCGGAAAATTGTTGAGCGTGGATTTGAGCATTTCTGTAAGTCACAGTCACTCACCATTTTGTTGATTTCTTTAACTTCATGTTTGTACACTTGTAGTGACCTCGGATAGTGACGTACGTGTGGGTGCAGATGTATGCATGGTTGACATGCTCTTTGTTCAACCGCAATCCTTGATGGAAGCCTCCATGGCCTTTCGACCTCCCCTCGAACAAATTGGACATGTAGCGAATTACCCATCACCAAAAGCAGCTCCAAGTGTTGCAAGTCGTGACATGTCGCCAGGGGTCAATCCACTCCGGCAAGCAACATCCACCTCTGTGATCTCCATGAGTCACTTGACAAAGCAGTTGAGTTCCCTCATTGGTGTTGGGATGAGTCCAAATCCTTCGTCAACTCACGCCAATCCATTCATGGCCGCCATTGTGGAGAGACCTGGCACTTCCAGTACGAATGGGAATATGAGCAATTCATCTTCCTGTCCCTTCACTCGCTTTCCAAATGACGTAATGGAAATCCCTTATCTCTCCTAATACACTTGATTCTTTTTAAAATTCTACAAGTTCCTTATCTGAGATTACTAGTGCCTAAAACCACTTACATCTTTATTTCAGATCTTGGAGAAGATCATTCATCACGTTGGCCAAACAGACGCTTTGCTACGATGTCGTCTCGTCAACATCACAATGAGCATCTTTGCTACGCAAGCTCTCAAGACTCGTCTAATCATTGCATTCAACAATGAAACAAATGTTGAGCAGGCTTTCTCGATCTTCAAGACTAAACTCCCCAAGCTCGAATTTCCAGTCTCCAGGTTTCATATAAATTCATCTTCCCGCAGCGTTATGGAGCACTACCAGTTAACCCTATCGTTAGCATCATTTTTTCGGCGCTACAGATTACACGTACAGGAGCTCGAACTCGATTTCCAAATCTTGTTCGACAAACACCGTCCTAGTTCATCTGAAGACCATTTTTTCCTACTTTTGGCCAATATCCCAATGCTTCTTGGGTTTACTCCGAATTTGGAACGACTGAAGCTACGCCTTGGACACGTATTGACAGAAGATGAAGGACTTCGGATGGGTGCTCTCCTGCCAGAGGTGCTGCCAAAGTTGACTTCCATAGTCCTCATCCGAGGCACACATGTCAACATATTCCGAGCTCATGACGACTTCGATAGTGTTCATGATTTCGCAACTAATGATGGACGACTCCACTTCGTCACGGCTCTCAGAAACTCATCTCCAATTCTAAAAAAATTGTCGTTAACTCAGTTTGCCTATACGCGTGAATTAGCCTTCAAAGACTTGCGTGACATCATGACTATTTTCAAAGGTACGCCGAAAATTGAAGTGTTTGATACAATCCGCCTTGGAATTACGGACATTCGAAAACTACAAGAATTTGATCTGCTCAGCAATCCAGTCAAGTTCGCTACGCTTGGATTTGCCATCTCCCACGATAATGACGAGGACGAAGTTTACAAGAACAAAATTCAAACTGCTTTTCTGAAATGGCTGGAGATGCATTCCAGCAGCACTCTGGAGTCACTCTCCTTGTCAGCTGGGAGTCAAAATTCCATTATTTCCCAAGTACCCGCTCTTCCAGCGTTCGAATCCTGGAATATTGAATTTCAAGGTAACAGGATTGACATTCAACTCTTTGTCGCATTTGGTACGACCCAACAGTTTCCACAACTGAAACATGTAGACGTGGACGTCACTTCAGAATACCATCCTGGACTACTTGGGACTGGAGTCGGAGTATTTGAGACAGTGGAGAGCTTACGCATCACCTGCTGTGAGGAAATGATCGTTTATCCTTGGAACAAAATTTTTCCGAAAACCAAATCACTCGAGCTTCAAATCTCGACATGGAAACGCGAAATGCTTCTGGTTTTCATGAAACAAATGTCAAATATCATTCACTTCAAGATAGATTATCCTAACATCGACAACGACGAACCAGAGCTCGCCCTCGCGCTGTGCCAGATTTTAAATGGATCCCACCATTCACTCGCGAATTTTAGAAGTATGTCATTGTCGTTAGTCAAGTCAAATGTACCTTCTCTGAACCAATGAAACTTATTAGCCTCTGTGTATTCCTATTTCTAGATCTGGAATCCCTGGATATAAATGGACGCCATTCTCTTATCACCAAGACAATGGCTGAAATGACGCTGGCAAGACGGCTGAATCCGCTCAAGCGTCTAACTTTGATGGAAGCAGAAGGGGTAAGGTTTATCTTCACTTGTAACCAGCGTAAGCTTCGTTTTCTCACTGGATTCTAATGAACCTTATGTTCTAGATCACAGAGTGGGACAAGAGAGTTTTGAAGAATTATCATCAGGATGTCAACTGGAAAGACTAAACCCACCTCCTGTTCCTTCGGACCTGAAAACACCAAATCTACACGGGCCGTCAAAAATAACGAAATTCAATATTTTAGACGAGATTTTGAATTATTTACCAAGACCCGTCCGACCATCGAATATTGGAAAAAGATTTTTATTTTGTTTTTAAATTCAAACTTTATTTTAAATTTTTATTCGAATAAGTTCAACGTCTGCAGGAGTGTTTACAGAATTTTGATATTTGTTCACAAATGTTGCAAATTTCTAAACGCGAAGATTCTCAACAAAATACAAAATATGTAATCATAAAATTCAATTATTTCAAAATGTACAAAAAAAAAACTAAAGATTTTCATCAAAATTATATTTTTCGGAAATATTCAGAATTTTCAAAGAATACACACTTTCACAAAAGTAAAAAAAAAAACCTTCGTTAGGGGTCCGCTTCAAACCTGTCTAATCTCGGAGGAGCATCGGGGTGTCGGATACTTTTGGTGTATGAAAAACGTCATCCGATGTGTCTCCCTTGACCTCTGGCCCTTCTCGAGGTATCAATTCCTCCAACATGGCAAGATTTGATCCGACCTCTGTTAGCTTGTCCCTGCTGCCGGAAGGGGCTTGACTTCTTGACTCCTCACTCGTCTTACTTGGAGTTCTTGACGGGAAGTAAATTTGTGGAGGGACTTCAGCTTGGGATGATGACGGAATCAGGGAGCGACTTCCAGTTGACCTTGATTGGTTGGCAAGTTGGGGTTGTCCAAACTCTTCGCTGCGCTGGGCCGACGTGAGCTCAGGATTCGAACGGTGACTCCCCACGCTTGATTTGA
>JAQIWD010002131.1:0-10116 GCA_034694825.1 Anurida granaria | reverse complement strand
CTGCATGAATAAAACGCATCTCATCATAAACTGCAATCGAATGATCTACAGAAGTAGAGTCCCTTATTATAAAAAGGGGAAAGTTTAGGATCTGAACACGAAAAATAGGGGTTGGGAAGAGCAATCTCCTCCTCCTGTAATAAAAGGAAACTAGTTGGGTAGTTTGGAAGTAAAATATGTCTTCAATTAATTAAAGTCCTTCCGCAATTTCAGCCAATAACATGAAACCTAACAGCTCATCTCGAGCGTGTGTCTGGAATAAGGTTTCCATTTTTCCTTATTGCCTTCCCCCGTCCCGTTTTCCTCGCCTTTCCCTTGTTTCATTTTCTCCAATGTCTCTTTTCAACAGCATTTCCTGCCGTAGCAAACTTCTTGAAAGGGAAGATTCATTTTTAGCCCCGTTTCCCAAGCTTTATAGAATAAAAACGACTTGACTTTTGAAGTCTCGAGTCTTTCACAACAACAACGGGCGGATTCCTATTTTTTTCCCCTGTGTGGGAACTTTGGCGGCGCTTTCTCCAGTTTTCTCCAGCGAAAGCCTAGGCGGGCTGTACTATAAGGGGGCCTACTAAAAAACAAAGAAGAAAAGGCAGAGGCCATTACGGCTGAGAGACAAACTCTAAGTTCGTGTGTAGGAAGCTTAAATAGATGAAAATAGTACTTCCATTTTTCTTCCTTTTCTTTTTCCAACACTTAAATTCTCTTTTTCTTCCACTTTCTCCTGGAAGGCTGGAAGTGGCCGACATTATTTCTACTAAGATTGAACTCATTACCCCCCTTTCTCAACTTTAACCTCTTCTTGGTTTTACACTTTCCTAATGGACGAACTCTCCTTTCTTCTCCACTTCCCACTTAAGGATCAGGGATTCCCACTTCAACGACCCATTTTTGGAAGGAAAGCTAACGAGGGAACCACACATGCTGTGGCGCTCTGCACCAAACTAATTTCACCAATAAAATAGCATTGAATTTTATCGATTCGCGCCATTTTGCCTTTTTTCTACTTTTCAAAGAATTATGTTAAGGACGTTACACCATTAATTCTTCGGCCATTGAAGAAAATTTTCAAAGTAAAACTTTTCTCGTTTCCTTCGCTGAATAAAATTGTTTTGTTCCTCAATAAAAATTTTTTTGATGTTTTCGTGAAAATTATTTCTTGAAATTTGATTCATAAAAATTGAAATGTCGGAATTCAGCATTATTTGCTTAAGATTGTCTCCGCTTTGTTGAAAGAAAGGAAATCAGAGTCAATTTTTATGCCAGTGCTAATGGCAGTACATATCACAATATAATAACTCGATACCGCTGTAGATATAGTGTTTCTCAGTGCCAAGAAAGCATGAATAGGATGGAGAATACTTTATAATCATTACAAAAGGATTCATTAACCAAATGCTAACCGTATGCCGCCTTCCATTTACTTTCGATTGGATTAGCTTGGCTTGGCAAGTTCCCGAAGTATTGATCCCCCAGTTTAATTTCTTAAAACCCTTGAACCAGGCCAGAGGTCCTACCTTTGCTATAACCACCGAGAGGCTTTTTTTGGCTCCTAACGACAATGCTTGAAACTTTAACGACTCTTCAATTGGGCCCAACATCCATTGGAGGCTAGTTTGTAAAGTTTAATAAGGTGCTGACAACGGATTGGTGGTGGTGGGGCAGGGGTAATAAAATTGAAGAGAGGTCTGTGATGACTCTTTTATTACTGAGAAATAGGAGGAAAGGGGCTTTATGTTTTATGAAAGACTTTCTCCGTCTAAAGAGTTTAAGTGGAGAAATGTCCTAGTGCCCCAAGGTTATAAGGATATAGCCAACAGCTTTATCCAGCTTTAATAGGAATTAAATCGTAATTGGGAAAACTAATATAAATGGACAAGCCGTGAAATGGAGAAAGTCTTTATTATGTCATTCCACCACATCCTCTTACTCCGACTGTCCATATGGGGAGATGGGAAGATAAGGATGCCAAAAAGAGAGCAATCCTATCAGATAAAAATTCTATAAGGGTCTAATAGAAGGTAGTGATCAGTGGCAAGTTGCCATGACCTGAATCAAGAAGTAATTTTGGAAAGTCATTTCCCATCCGTATCCTCTTTTAGTTAAGGGTTTTAGTGGATATACCTTCGGTGCCTTAAGGTTAAATCTCCACTCACTTGGGTCAGTCCTGCTATCCTCCTCGGGGTTAATCTAATGTTGTCACAGTCTTTCCTTTTTATTTCCTTCCTTTCCTTCTTTTCTATTCCTGGTGACCAAATGATATTGGAGTGATAAAAAATTTATGGACTTTCTCTTCTCGTCATGGAGAAAAGACCTCCTTCCTGAGCCACCACCACCAAATTTCATTCACATTTACAGAATACAAAATAAGATTAGGAGAACACTGACTGGGCACTTTTGACTTGATTGTCTATCATTACTTTGTTACCCATTTACTCCCCCGCTGACCTGGGGTTTTTACTTTTCAGAGAAAGGGAAAGTGGACACTTGAGTCCTAAACATCATCCACTTACAGCAAACTCTTGATGGTCACTTTATGTCCATGGGGATTTCAAATGGGCGAAAAGAGTCTTGATTGTAGTTTTTTTTTTAAATTTAGTATCATGCTAATGCCAATGCTTATTAGCATGGAATGATAATTAGAAAAAAAAAATTTCAATAAGAACACAACGAGGTCAGAAACAGGGCTGCAAATTTCGGCGCTTGAAAGGGTTGTCTAGCTCTCAGGGAACATAGATTTGTGTTTACCACTGGCGTTGGGTAATAGAAGGTGCAAAACATTTTTGCGAATATGTTAAAAATTCTCCGCCAATATACTAAAAATACTACTCGACTGAGAACTCAATACAAACATTGTTTTCCATAGATAATTTTTGACCAGTTTCACAAAGCGCTAAAAATGTGGCGACGCATTATGTCGCTTTCTTAGAGCATTTTGAGCGCCTTACAGGTTAGAAGATTAATCTTATATTTTTGAAAAGCTTTTCCAAAAGAAAAAAATTGATGAAGCGTAATTTCATTTTCGTGGATTTGTTGATTCCGGTTTGGTTTTTAAGAAAAACCCCAATGAGTCTAATTTTGGTTGTCTTTAATGCATTTAAAGGTGAGGGAGCCAAAAGTGAATGGGAACCAGTGCCAAATTGTTCCAACTGCTTTAAATCGTTAAATGTATTCAAGTATTCTGACGACAACAGAAAAACAAGTAGCGATATGGTCCAACCAGTTCAACTACGATGACGAGCTAAAACCCTCCAATTGATGTCGCAAACAAACGCACTAAATAAACTCCCGGATTAAATTTGCTTTCGGCAACATTCCCCTCTTGTTGACATTGAGTAAGAATAACAAATTTCCCATTGTTAATACCAAACAAAACGCAGACGGAAAGCAATGAATCCCGATTGATTTGACTTTAATCCCCATAAAACGAGATAAACTTTGGTAAGCCCTGATTTATGTGCCATAGTGAATAGTCTATTTCATGCCCTCATGCTTTCCATCTCTACATGAGGCTCCTCCCTTTTCCTTATTTGGCGAAAACAAACACTTCGTGCACAGTTATTCATTCAATTTCTCCAGCCAAAAACATTTTGTGATTGTGCAGTTCGTGGTGGTGGTCAATAGACGCCCAAAAACAAGAAGAACAAGAACAAAATCCAATCAATTTTTAGAGCGTGCTTCCTTAGTTTAAGTTTCAAGGGGTTCGCTGCGGGTTGGAGGGAGAAAGCACTCCCTGCCCCGCATGTAGATGACTTTTGCACGACATTCAAAATTGGTAAAATGGGATCACGAAAAAGAATTCTCCCTTTGTCCTTTCGTCAGCCAATACTGAAATTTAGAGTTCCTTTCCGAAGAAGTTAAGAAGAAATCATTCAAAGGCAGGCCGGAGAAAGAAGTCAAAGGAGAAAGCTTAGAAATTCCATGTCCATTCCCAGACGTGACACGAATTCATTTTGTCCCTGCACTTTTTATTTCAAATCCAATAATGTTGGCCCATTGAGTAGTAGTTCTGACAGGCAACACAAAGAACTTGAAGGGGGTGACCTTGGCAGTTTTTCATGCACTGGATGCTAATTTCCGGCGACCTTTAACCTTTGATGTTGTGACATGGGGATCTTTTGTTCCTGCTGCGGAAGGGCTAGGATAAATAGAAAAGTTAATTTTAAGCGGGAGTCTCCTTCTGATCTTTCTGAAGAAAACAAGATTTTCTCCCGCAGTGAAAGTTGAGACTTGGTGAAGGAGTTGAGTCAAAGAAGCTTATGCTCTAAGGCTTTCCTGACATCCTGCCGTGCTTATTGCTCAAGTCGAGGGAGTCGGGGCTGGAAATAGTGCTGGAGATGCTGGTGCCATTACCCATATTGGATGAAATAATATGATGGTGCAGAGCCGTGGTCAAGCCTCGGAGGGAAGTCAAGCCAGGTCTCCCAGGTCACATTTCCCCCAAGAACCCTCTCCTTGTTATTGATGCTTATTTCCTTTTCTTTCTTTTACTTTCTCCCACTCTATTTCCTAGGCCTAAATAAACTTATGAAGGTACGCAGCGGACTACTGCTGACTCCCCCAACCATGGACCACGTTTACCAAGTACCAAGTGTAGCAACTACTTGAACTCTCTTAAGGCTCTACTTCATGGTTTCAGCTCCGCAAACAAGAGAAATGCTGACGCACGCCACCCCAGACAAACCAAAGTTACGAACCCTGTCAAAGTAGGACCAAAAAGGTCCAAAAAAGGTCTCAAAGTTACAATTTCAAGATCATTTGACTCTAAATAGGAAATATGTATTCGGGATGCGTAAGTTTTCTATTTCGGTTCTCACTTTCTCCCCCGTCAGTGAATGAATTCAACGATTCCTAGCGGAAAACAACGAAAACGGACGAGCCGAATTTGTAGCAACAGCAACAAAAATGAAAAGGTTCTAAATTCTAAATTCAGAAATCCTGCATTCCTATTTGTTCCCTGAAATTGCTTCCGAAAAATGTATGTTCACTTTTTGACAACCATTGAAAATGCTTTCAGAGTTTTCCCAACAGAGTTGGGAAATGGGAAATGGCGAAGGAACTGGGTCGTTGTTGCTGCAACTTTGCGAACTTTCAATGCAAAAAATTCATTTTGCACCTACCTCCCATCATGAATTTTGAATCATTCTCCAGGGACTAGTACTGAAAAGGAGGGCGCTTTGAAAAAGAACAATAGAATCTCGTCTCTCTGTAATTTCATAGAAGCTCTTCTCCAGAATCGAGTTTACAACGAAACTGGATTGGAATTTAGACGTTCAAGCACTGGAGTTTACCCACGCACCACCGCTGCCGCGGTCCCAGGAAAAACAAGAAATCAGCGCTCATTTTATCCAAACAAAGTTCCGTATTGATTTCTTCATCCAAAATTCCTTAGCCCCCTACTGGAAATTCCTGGATTGAAGGAAGCATTTGAGTTTTGGCGAATCTTCATTAGATTATTAGAGAAAGGGAATGCGTGTTCCTTCCTTCCTTTTCCAGTTCCTGTCATGTTCCAGGAGCAGAATATTATGTGAGGCAGTATTCCGTGTGTAGTTGTGTAAGTGTGTGTAACTCCATTACTTTCTCACAAAATGTCAGAAGGTAGAACTACCAACCATACACACGCGGCGTGTCTACTCTCAGTTCTAGGCAGGATAGGAAGATGGCCACTTAATTGAATTTCCCAGGAATTGATTTTATCATCCAGAATGTCACTTTATCTTAACCCCACCACGGGACGTTGGGTGATGTTGGCTAGGGGGAGAGTTGTTATTCCATTAATTTCCCAATTCCATCGCTTATGGTTTAGGTATTTCCTTTGCTATTTCCCGGGCTTAAATAATAACTTCCCGTTTTAAATTTTAGGGGAGGATAACACAGTAATGGAGGGAACGACGTTAAGTTCATCGACTATTGAATTATTGAATACCATTAGCATCATAATAGGGCACGACTCAGTAGCCAACACCTCACACCGGTCGATCCTTAAGGTCAACAGATTTATATTGCCATAGCCATCCACTCTATTCCAAACAGCATCAATAGTTAAACCAAAGCTACGGTATCCGAACTTTGGATTTCGGAGTTACTTGAACTTTAGTTTGCCCTTAGGTCTAGTAAACTAGGCCTGCCTGGAATATTTGAGATTATTGCGGAAGCGATTTCAAAATGCTCGGGAATCGCAGCGTCACGTGGAGTAATAAAAACGATTCTGCTGCTACTCCTGGCACTCGTACCCAGCTCTGGTTTATAAATTGTTCTTGTAGTCCTCCGAGGTAATGAAAGGAAGTTAATCCCGTTTTACCATCAACGGACGATGGTAACGGGCGAACCTTAAGTTTCCACCTAATCTGCACTTGAATAATGGTGCTCTAGATATCCACTAATTTATGTACTCGCATATATTACAGCTACACTGCAGAGTTTGCTGAACTCCCAGACGCCACGCCCTTACGGTACACCCAGGGAATAGGATGAGTTAATTATGTAACTCTGGCTGATGAGCTTACGCTTCTTCCCGAAATCAGGATATGTTTCTGCAAGTTTTCGTATTCTTACCATCTACGTCTGAATACATAATGGACGCAGGGTCTAAACTTGGATCTTAGTGAAAGCAAACTAATGAATATGGGGTGGGTGGTTTCCGCCGCCGCCATTTCCATCTCCGTAGAAATGCAAACTATGAATTCAACTAACCAGGAATTCTGAATCAAAATAATATATTTAGACTCTGAACTTTAGGCGGAACGTGAGGAGGGGCGGTGGTTGTGTAAGGAACTTTCTTAACTTGAACCACAGGAAGAAAGCATCTTATCTCCCTACATTTCTCCAACTTCACTCCTGATTACGAATCCTTTGTTTATGAAATGCTACCGGAAAACATATGCCGTAGGTCAAAGGTAACTCGCACCGCAAAACCATCCAAGTCCACCAACTTGTAGCTTGCAAGTTTAAAATATTTGCGCACATTTTTTCGCGAATTTTCAAAAAGTAAGTCCAACTTTGTAAGATTTCCTGAAAAGGGGGTCAATGACCCCAGAACATTTTCAAAGAAGAAATATGGCGACAGTTGGGCGACCGTAATGCCAATCTTGGGAAGCTTGGGACTACAGGCAAGGATAGCAGTAGTAGCTGGCAGGGGAAAGTGGCAAAGAGATAAGATCAGTCTGAATGAAATTTAGTTCCAAGTCCTAAAATATCCGGCGGTCACATGATGAGAATCTCTGGGGTTCTGTTAATATTGTCTTGTCTTGTCCTGGGAGACCGGAAGGAGGGACTCCTTCCTCATCAACCGTGCTGGATCCTGCTGGAAGCATATAGGACCAACCAATCTCCCCTTTCACCAATCATTGACACAAGACATCAACGGGGGAACCCTTGCTCAAGTGTGACAAGTAGAGCGAAATATAAACAAAGTACGAGCTAACTAGGAGACGATTCGGCAGTAGTGAAAGCAGGAACATCCAATTTCCTAGAATTGCCTCCAAAATAATTCTAGAGGGCCAAAGTGTGGAGGCAAACCGCCGCCGCCTTGCCATCAACATCCTTCTGGAGTTTTGACACTTTTAAGATTCTCAAGTAGGGTGGAGGGGTTTAAAGTGGTCTGTCTGTCTCCAGAGCTCTCATTACATTAATGTCCTCATCCAGTGCTGCCATGTTCCTTCCAGAGAGTGTAAAGGCGCATTGTTTTGATTTAGTTTGACTTTTCAGTTACCCCAACCAACGAGGACGGACGTAAACGAACCTCTTCAATTTTAAATGAAAACGAAAGCCAAGTTGCTGGGAGAGACAAGGTTGAAGACATTTGCTAATGAGACGCAGCCTTCCATGTACTGCTTTCCTTTCTTTTCGTTTGAACGTATGGAGTGAGTATCCATCACTTTCCAGGGGGTGACTATAGGCTGCCTTAATATTTAAACGCTCAAAGGACCTTGAAACGGAGAAAGCTTGATGCGTGTTTGCGAAGACTGACGTGAGACTCGGCGACCCATTTTTTTCCTGCACGTACACATCAAAGTACGCTGGATATCATTTGCGCTCAATAGAAAACCAATTCCGCAGAAAGTTTGTTTTGGAAAGGCTGAAACTTTGAAAATTTATAAAAGGGATCGGGAAATAATGAAATATGAGCTCAAAGAAAGGTTAAAAGATGAAAGAAACTTCTAAGGAAGCTCCTGATCGCAGAGTTTCTCGACATTTACTTGCAACACTAACGAGAAGACTAAAGCTGTGTGTAACGTAATGGGCTCAAGTATGGTTTTGTGAAAGTATCGACAGGTTTTGCTATTCGCTACAGTTGCAACTGCCGGCATTGAAATTAGTTTGAAAAATCTCTAATCTCCAATTGAACAACTGCTTAGGAACGCGTGCGGGGACTAAGAATAGCCCAGACACGGAAACTGGCGGAAACTAATTATTAATGAAACAAGGATTTGAGCGGAGCGGAATTGTAGTCCCGTTTAATCAAGATTTAGAGTAGTGATGCAAGGTTCTTGCCCGGGCCGTTAGGCAGCTCTCCCAGCCCTTACATCAAACGCTTGTGGAGTCAGGTCAAGTAGTATGGGTCCTTAGTTGCCTTCCATTCTCTCCTGCTCCAGTGAAAGCATTCAGTGAAAGTAGACTTCAAAGGCCAATAGAATGCGATGATGTGTAGGTATTCCTGCCCCTATCCCTGCCCAAAGCCCATGGATAATTCAAATGATCCTACCCCGGGAAAAGTGAAAATTTGAAAACTACACACGTGAGTACTTAGGGGTGGGAAATGTTTAAAAACGGCAACTGCCCCTTGACGGGCATAGAAGCGTCCATTTCTGGGCCCATTTTTCTTAAAAGTTGCGAATTTGAGAAATGCGTTATTTATTGAGTGGATGTGCGTATGTGGGTTGGTGGGTCTTCCCTACGTGTGTGTAGCACTTGGAAAAATCTTGTTAAATTACCATCAGAAGGAAACTGGAAGATGGGGAGGGATATTTTATTCATTCATTTTGAACCACCGCGTCGAGCCTTCAGGATCTCATTCCCTCCTCACAGCAGGACACATCCACATTTTGGCACGCCTTCTCTTCAAAATAAAAGTTGGAGTAGGGAAATCCAGGTTGACACAGAGGTTGGCGGCTATAAATCAGCGGTGAATGTCTTTTGAACAAAAAGACTCGATTCCAACCTCCTCTTGCTTTCTCTAGCCCAAGAAGGAAGGAAAATGGTGGGGTTGATTCACTTTCCCCAATGTTACCAACCTGACTCCTCATTTTGAATAAATAGGCGTCTTTACATATTGGAAGAAGAAAGTCCACATTTGTCTTGGACACCTGCCTACCTTACTATTTCCTCCTCCTAACCCAAAACCAAGTCCAATTCAAAAGAGGCAGAGGCACGACGGTGGGGTCTTGGTGGGACTAATATAATGTATTGCCATGCCACCCGCCTTTCCCTCACTGGCACTTCTATCAAGGTCGTAAATCTTCACCAGACCATTCCAGGCTAGGAGTGTCTTCTTAAGTAAAATAAAGTGTCAAACAATAGGAGAACTAATAGACTCCCGTTAATTCATATATCATCGTCACTCAACCCAAGTAGAACACCGTTGAAACTCCGCCGTGGGCCCACCTTTTTCTTATCTACCTGCAATTTCAACACTAATCGGGAAATTTCTCTACCAACTCGGCGTCATTCGGCAAAATATTTTGAAAAAGGAACCGAGCATTCAAAATTTATGCACAACTTCTTAAAAAATTCGCGAACCGCGGTTACACTATTTTTCAGAAGCTTTTTATTTTCGATTCACCAAATTTGTTTTGCGATTCAGTGTGAGTCGGTGAAAATATTCAAAGCAAATGCGCTAAGAGTACGTCGAAAATATTATAATTTGGTTCAACATGAAAGGATTCTTTGTAAATCGCCACCCCTATTTCTCAAGCGCAGCAGAGGCTCCCAATGGTCAAATGTCATTTATTACCCGGTGGTCAAGGGAGCAAACTGGTACTGGGAAATCTGTGCGAACCAATCTGTCACTGTTTCTTCAAAACGGGCGGTTTGATTTCTCAGACCGCTAATATTTCATAGCTTCCCTCGTGTGTCGTTACATCCCAGCAGTTTTGGTTCAACCATCCAGAGCCATCATTT
>JAQIWD010002130.1:0-10124 GCA_034694825.1 Anurida granaria | reverse complement strand
AATAACTTTGGAGTTAAAATTTCCAAATTTACGGCAGCAGGATCAACGCGGCAGCGGTTCTTGCCTAATTTTTTGGATATTTTAACATACAATTTTGAAAAACTTACAAAGTCTTTAAAAAACTCGAGAGCCTGCGTCTCGGCCTTGTTTGCCTGGACAATGATATTGTGGAAAACGTCTTCATCGGGCACGGTCTGGACGAGCTCATTGTCTGCCGAAAAAGTGGGGAGCGTCTCTGGAATTCTGCATGGATTGATCCACTTTTGCTCTCTCTCGTGCGTCCGAGAGTGTCGATGATGAGGGGTGGATGAGGGGGTGTCATTATTGTTGTGGCCTGAGGATGAGGATCTGCTACTTTCTCCGGAAGTACTTGGTACTGGATTTGACATTGTTGGGGCTGGAAGGAGGAGGAGCAGGATTCCGAGGAGGAGGTAAAGTCCTTGCGAAGATAAAAGGAAAAATGGTAACTGCTTTCCCCAACCTGGAAATCAAAGGAGAACGCCATGATGGACTTGATTACAATACAATCACCCCGAATTAGCAAACATCGCCCAATATTATGGAAACGTGACAGAGGGTACGGTTGAGGTCGAAATGAGGTTGAGCGCTACGTACTGGATGACGTTGCGGGGAGCGTGAGCTTCCAATTAATACGTTCGCGTAATACTACGATCCCGATTATCTAATTCCCTCTAAATGTGGCCTTGCAATTTTTAATCAATGGGCTTGCCAATTGGTGACTAAAGGTACAACTATGCGCCCCAGACTTCCGCCAATCCCCACTTGAATTCTACCATGACTCATCCCCACTTACAGGTTATCACACTTGCCACTTTCTAATCCTTTGCATCCCAAAAACGCATGGAAAGGCCTTGACCTACCCCAAGATTTTTAATCCCAACATGCGTCACAATCGTCTCGTCTCGGAACGTTTTACGGAAATTATGCCCAAATTTAACCACAATTATTACAAACTATGAGATCATGAAACCATGAGCTCAACCCTGGCCATGTTAGGAGGAATATAATGTCAAAACCAATGTGGGGATGTTGAGCCAATTTGCAAATTCGGAAAGTATTTTGACTCAAGTTGTGCAAATTTAGAAAAATTTTGACTCAAGCTGTGCAAATTTAGAAAAATTTTTGACTCAAGCTGTGCAAATTTACAAAAAATGTTGTCCCAAGTTGTGAAAATTTCAAAATTTTCTAGGAGAAAGCTTGGAGAAATTTCAGTTACTAACCGTGTGACCATACTTCTGCGGTCGATGCTAAAGACGCTGGACTGAAACTTGGCAGTGCCATCACTGCCGAGTGGAATCTCTGGTCTTGATGGGGAAGTAAGTGAGGTAGGTGGGGCAGGGGTGGGTGCCTGGAATCCCACCCATCCCTTACCCCTCCGGCGGGTCTAACAATAACACTGCACACAATGGAACACGACATGGAGGAGCTGGAAGTGTCGGACATGGGGGTGTCGTCGTGTCGGGGAATCAGTCCCCGACAGTGGATGCAAACTTTCTCAGACATCATCATGATTTCACTTTTACTTTCTCCGGAATGCTTCCGGTTGATTGATAACAACGGGACAATTGCCTCCTTGGCGACACCGGCGACTTTGCCCCTTGGCTCACTAATACTGCTAATACTGATACTTGGATAATACTGGGAGCGGTGGGGGGAAGTTGGTGACCACTAACGAGAACCGGACGACATGACATTTGGCGTCAATCCGTGGTCAGAAAATCCTCACTGGGTTAGCTTAGCGTTTGGGCGTTGGTCCTAACTTTCCGTTTTGAGGACAATAAATGACAGGAGGACCGGACAACAATTGGTGGGCCAACGTCAAAGGTGAGAATGATGGGCTGAGGGATCTCGCATGGGATTCCGCACCACCTCCTAGCACAGGAATGACTAATCGTCCCGACTTATAAACGAGTTTCCCAGAATGACTTGTGTCGTTGTGAACCCAATTGCTCCAAGGAGCAAACTAATTGGGACTGGACCAAGGCACATGGTTTATAAATGAAACATTGTTTGCCCCACCACCACCACCACCACCGGCCGAAACCCAAATAATAATAAAAAGACCCAGCAGTGGTTCGTGTCCACCCCACCGGAGGCTTGTCACCTTCGCCGAAACCCTGCCTCCAAAGCAAAGTCCTAAGGTGTACAGGTACTTTTGCATCTTGGGTTAGCTGAGCTATAATTCCCATCACCGGCCGGAGATAGGTAGGTTGGTCGCGGGAACTCCACTGAAAAAGATCTCTGCGTCATAACAATGCCCTGAACCCCACCGTTTGGTCGCGGGACAGATCCTTCTCCCAAATATAAAAAAAACAGATCGCATCCTGGCTGGTTTGAAGGCACTGCTCAATTAATCCCCTCATCACCATCATCACCAACATCTACGATACGAAAGACTGAAACAAACCTACCAATGCACGAACCCCATGACATCACCACTCTCCCATTCATTCACTTTCCTCGAAATCGGTGACGTTGAGTGGGTCACCCATCTCTTCCCTCCTTCTCAACACACACACACGCGCTTACGACCCAAACGCTGCGTCCTACTTTTCACTTCCGACTCCCACGAAATACCCGAAATTCGGTGCCTGGAAGCGTCCTGCCCACACGGGGTGGCGGGACGGGGTGGAGGACCCTAATTTCAGCAGACTACCGGCTTTTCCCATCATCCCACTCAAAATAGAAAGTTGTCAAACAGGTTTGGGACAGGATGGGACCCAGGGGTTCCAGTCCCATGACCAATGGCCATAAACTAGGTCTGTGTAGCAGGTTACCTCTCATTCTTGTGATCAGTGACTGTTTCATTGATCCCATCGTCACTGGACCCAATTCGTCGTCACTAGACGAGGGAGAGTTTGAACTGATCCATGACTTGTGGCTCGTTCTCCAGGAAGTAGAAATGGTCCACTAGTGTTCTGGAAACATCTTGGAGGGCACTGCTGAGGGTACTGCTGAGGGTGGGGTTGCGGGGGTATGGGGGTGTCCAATGATTCAGTGGAAGTGAATTAGCAAACTTACTTTCACCGCCTACGCCTAACTTAATTTTAAATTAAATTTTAATTTCAAAATGTCCTACGGGTGGTGGAAATTAAGTAAACTGACTCGGAATCCCATTGTTGAATGATGACTGTACGGTTGTTAGGAATGGCCAATGCCCATTGCCAAGGGGAACGCTGGGAGTCCAATTAGGAACAATTCATAATTCATTATTGTTTTTATTTTATTATTGTTTTCCATTTGTTTACTTTACGCTTTGAATGGAAAGCGTCGCATTCCAGCTCCTGGACTCCTGGATTGGTCAGACCAATCAGTGCAGCGTTCCATGGACAAGCCAAGGTACCGTACCTTGGCGCTTATTCCCCCATCATTCATTCACTGTCAATTTATTCATTCACAACATCTCGAAGCTACAATTAACACGTTCATTCATTAAACGCTGACAGGGTTAGACAGGCCACAACCCACAATCATCATCACACCACACTACACACGCCGTCACACATTTTTACAACCGGGGTTATTACGAGACCTACCCCTCCCTACCTCAAGTAATCCACACTTGTATGGGGAATCCTTGCATGATTACGTCAATTGACTACCAAAATGAAACATGACACTCATCTCCTTAATCCATTGACATCAAACTGAATCTGAGGAAACAATGGGATGGAATGGAGCAATCGTAATAAAGGATGCCCAGGCACGGCCCACCTTTGGCATTTTTGCATCGTTTTGCGTTGGCCTTTTGGCTTAGCTGACGAGGGAACGCCACGGCGTGTGTTACCGCCCAACAGCAATCGCTTCAGCGATTAACTTTGGTTGATGTGGAGGTGAATGGCGGAGGTGGACACCCCGCAGCGTTCCCTCGTCAGAGTTTTAATTGTTTAATTATGGACGACAGCTGGAGACGGTGCTGGACTCTCCTGGAAAGTCGTTTTTCCTTGAGGAATTTCCCGAGGAAAGGTAGATGTGAGCCATGAGGGTCTAAGAATCCTGTTTCAGTGGATAGAATCAGTGCTAAATTGATCTGCAGACTAGATCTGCGTCATCCCTAACGACACCGTACGCTGAATCCCTCATTCATAGAATCAAACGCATTGTTTTGACTGAGCCCACACAGTCCTGTACCAACAGACAGGGAGTGACGGTTGGAAGGATTTAATTTTCATCCATTCCCACAAATTACTCATACCCGAGGTGAATAAGATTCTGACGAGTGACGACAGGGACAACAGTGTCAATAAATAACAATTATTGTTGACATTTCGTGTGTTCCAGGCGTCATCCACTGTCACTGTCACCCACGGAGCGGCAACCATCGAGTCAATTCCCCTCAATTCAATCATCCTTGTTTACTTTTTAAATTAATTCCAAACCCAGGCCTTGATTGACCTTGAGCCGGGGTTACATGGTCGCAAACTAACTTATCGATTTGGGCTCTTTAAATTAGTTACGCTGTTATCCCTAAGGTAAGTTGCATTTTAAAATGGCACATTGCACGCGACCCTTAATCTTATCTCACAATTTAAGTTATTGACCTCCCTCCTTCCGAATGGACCTCAGGACCTCCTCTTTGTCACCTCCCTTTCCGGGATTAAGATATGAACTTTGCTTACCTTCTGATTGAGTCGACGGTGCCCAACGTTTCCAGCCCTGAACTTGGTCTCCTTTTCAATTCGTCTATTGTTGACCGCTTGCTGGAAATTTAAGGAATTAGTTGCTGGAATTAGTAGAATGTGTTCTCCACGACGTCGACGACGGGCCAATGACGGAATGAACCAAATTGAAAAGGAAGAAACCAAGTTAAGTTACCAAGGCAGAACAACGGTGACTTGTCTTGGCTGGCGTGGCGTTATGAATTCATGAGTCGACTATTCGTTCTCGTTCCTTGCACCCATATGGAGCTCCCCATGTCCAAAATAATGGAATGACAGGGAGGCGGACTGAAAGAAGGAGAGCTTTGCAAAAAGAAATGAGGGCAGTAGTGGTATTAGCATACTACAAAAGTTAGCTTAAGGCTTTTAGCCCATGGCTTTACCTCAGTCTATCGAAAATAAATATCGGATGCCGAGGAAGGTTCCACCCGCACGCAATGAAAGGAAGAAAGCTTTTTGGCAATGTTCCAGAAAATGTTCCTGTCTTCGATCCAGGACAAGGCAGGAAACTCCCGGATAAACCGAAAGAAAGGAACCGAAGGGATGACCGAAGGGAAGGAACGACCTTCCGAAAGAATGACAAGGATAAAGTTGAACTCACGTGCGACAAAAGTGGCCCCGCGTGGCGTCGATTCGGACGTTCTTGCTGGTTCAATTGGTTTCCGTTATTCTTCCTCGGCTGAAAATATTGACGCTTCCCAGCGTTCCAATGGATGGAAGGATTAAAAATGGATCCACACGAGTAGGGAAGCTACAATCAACTGATGAAGATACCAACTCAACCAAGTGCCCTTCAGCCGTCCGATTCGTGATAGGAAACTGTTCTGCCCGGCTGGCAATTGGGTTAAATCATTGCCACCAAAAGTAGCACAATCACGGCAACCATTATTTACAAGTCACTAATCTCCCACTTTATACTGAAATGCTCAATGCATAACGGTTTTTTATTTCCTTTTTGAGCATCTCGTCTGTACCATTCATCCGGCAGCTTCCCGTAATCTCTCAACCTTGAATTGAAATTACAATTTTTTTGGGCATTGTTGTGGATGGACGCATGGACGACGTCATGGACCAGGAAGAATAGAGGTCAACGGAATCCTAGAGTGTCAAACAACTCTACCAGCAGGCTAGACCCCGTGATTTCTACTTCATTGGAAAGGTTTCCAATCTAAAACCCCGTCCCCAACTGGGGTCAACGAGATGCTAATTCTTCCCGTCATCGTCACATGCCTGACGGGAACCCGGCTGTCACCGTCTTCATTCTGGGAGTCATGAGACCCAAATTCCCATTGTTTGGCGTGGGTGTTTATTTTTAGTATTTCTGGGATCACGGCTGTCATTTGGGATGACGCCAGAGATGCTTACTACAAATTGACACATTCGTCATTAACCGACATCATCACGTTTCCAGTAACTGACTCATAGGGTCTTGCCTTACTCAATATCCCACCCACCCGAGGTGTCTAGCTAACTAGGACTTATTGACGTTTTTTTTTTTAAATCTCTCCCACTAATTTGGATCCCACGGTGGCACAAAAGTGACGCCGTGGTTACCAGTCGATTTTCTACGGAATTGGGATGGATGATTTTCTTTTTCATTAAAAACGTATTTACTTAATCTGGCAGGTCAACAAGGATTTGGATTTTCAAAAAAGATTCCTGAACCCTCTCTCAACTAAATTTCTGGGGATGACAAAGAATCGCTACTGCTACTGCGCAGAGGCGTCATTGCCTCGGCGGACGCGGACCGATGAACGAATTCCCATCGTTTCGTGGGTTTGTTGGGTTCGTGTGACAAACGTTTTGATCTTAACATGTCCCACTTCCCTTCCCACTTGGTGTGTGGGGGTGTAAAATAGGAATGAAAAAGTAAATTTTGTTTGTACCCTTCTTACCTTACACCCCCTTGCCGGGATCTCTTTTTCATTTGAGGGAGGAAGTGATGCGTGCCAAGGAAGTTTGGTTCCCCGCACAAATTGATCTCATTAATCAAATGATTCTTTATTTTTAGCCACTCGAGCCCTCGGTGTACTGGGCTGAGTTCATTCCGGATTGTTCCGGGATGACCTTAACCTCATGTCCTGGTGTCAAAAAAATACGTTTAAATTTGTTGAAAATTCTACGCAGGAGAATCAGAAGGGTTGGAGGCATGATACCCTGTAAGGTTCCCTCCTAAATCAGTTCTTACTACCGGAAAGGAAGTATGGGGTGCTATTGATTTTATTATGCCCAAGATGTAACTGGATGCTAAGCCCACTTTATGATGATCTCTTTATTGTTTTGTGCTCACCTGGCCAGGAATTGGAGGGTGATAATAAGAGCATTTTACACAAAGAATCATCCCATTAGGAGCATGGAAGAGAAAAGGGAGAATTGCAAAATGCGCCAAAGGTAACTGGTAACTTCCACACAAAGAAGATTGACCGGTCTGATAAAACAGAATGTTGTAGTCTGGTGGCTTTGTGGATGTGGATCCACCTGCAAAATGGCAGTGGCTCCAGCAGGTGTTGTTGTGCAAGGTTGAGGTTAAATTAAGCCAGCGTTCTTAGTCCCTAGTAAATGTACCTAAGTTCCTAAGTACTTGTCCAACTACTTTTGTGGTTTATGCCAACACGAGCAGGATCAGGGATGATTCAGAGGTAATTGTTCCTTTGCATCAGTTTCCAAAATTCACAAAGGACAATTGAAACGAATTGTCCCCTCTGTCTTCATCCACCGTCGCCGCCGTCACCGTCACCGTTGCGCCGTTGTTGGGAAGATGCTTCATCATCACCCATCATCATCACCCCCCCCCCCCCTGATTCCAAGAACATCCTATGAATAATCTCTCTTTATTTTAGCACTATTTAAAGCTCTTCCGGAAGGGATTTGCCCATACCGGATTTAATCCTCCATTGTGATTGGTTGTTTCTGGGAGGCACACGCAAGGGATGATTGGTTCCTGACGTCATTCCAAGTCTAAATACTAGTGAACATTACGTAACCCCATTTACAGTTTACTGGGATCAAAATAACTCGTTTACACGAATCATATACGGACGCATTCCGGTCTGAATTCATCCTGATGTCGCCATTTTGAAAATGCCACAAAATGCGGTCGTGCTTGGGATAATTTACGAATTGGGATCAGGTTGCTCAATTTTTGCGACCAAGGTAGTCGCTGGGGGTTTAGTTGATGTTAATTTATTTCACAAGTGTCATGATTAAATGAAATTAAAACGTAACAAGGCAGGCGGGATTCCCATGACCTCCGACGACGACGTCTTGTTCCTACCTCATGTCAATTTCTTCCTACCTACTCCCAATCTCTGTTGCGGACCCTACGACAAAGAACAGAAAAGACAATGGGAAGTTTGGAAATGTAACTCCACGGGAGGCATCGTAACTTACCACCTTAGACATGCTTTTTTTCACTTTTTTATATAACCCTCCTCCTAAATTAAAGAGAAATGATTGACGCAGATGATCCAAGTGACCAAGAGAGAGTTCTAGTTATGATTGATTGAAATTAATATGTCTCACATGTTCCAACATACTTTTCGATGTTGCCGCCATATTTACCCCACATTCGAAAGCTAACGAAAACAAACTGGGAAACGGCAAAGCATCCACCTGTTCCTGGAAAATTGGAAATGAAGACTGCTGGATAGGTTTTTCTTCCAGCCACTCCCCATCCACACGTGTTTCCAAGTGTCACAATAACCCTTTGTCTTTCGAAATCAAAATTTTGATTAATTAATTGATCGGTTCCATTTCAAAGGCCGCCGCGATCCGTTGTCAGCCGAGGTTGGGGAGCGACATCCATGGCAACACACGTGCTCTGCTTCTATGGGGCACTTGGATTTGTCACCGTCCAGGCTACAAAGAAATAAAACTTGGACAATCCTTCTTATTCAACGGGACTGAAACTAGGTGACCTCGTTTCGGAAGAATTTCATGGAGAAGATCAACATTATCATCTCAATTAGTCTCGGGTCACTTCGTTTTTGGTAAAAAGGGTTCACTGGAGTCAATTTTTATATCGTAAAACGGTTGGATCTTGAGGTACTCAAAAATCAACGACCTCCTTCATTTTATTGTTCAATTTTATGTCATCCTGGGAGAACTAACGTGAATAAAGGGGTCAGTGCTTCCTGGGTACTGGAGATCTCTTCAGTCCAAATTCCACCAAAGATCAATTGAATGAAATAACTTTCAATTTTTTATAAAAGTCGCCTGCCTGTGTGTTCCTTACTTCTAAAGGGGAAAGATCGTTCTAGTAAATAGTTCGGTGTGTAATTTTATCACTCATGAAGCCATAAATTTCGTTAATGAACGGAAGCATTGCATTAGCCCTAAGATAGAAAAACCCCAATCAAAAAACAAGTAGGAAGGAGACACAAATGTACAAAAACAATTTAACCTTTAGAAATTTTGAATTCCGGAACCTGTTTTTGCTGCTCTGGTACAATAGAAAATTGATTCTTTGGTTTAATTTGGAAAAGAAATCACGAACTATGAATTTCAATTTTTTCACAACCCATTGATGAGGCGGAATTGTCGTGAAGAGTTAAATGTAAGCGATAGTGCTTTTTATGCTCATGGACATTCCAATTTCATTCAGGTGGGCGTTATATCAAGGGTGGGTGATTGTACGAGTGTAAGGTCAAATCCAACCCCAAATGAACCCAAATTAGAAGTGAAGGGCAGGTGAATGGACATGGATACGTGGAACAGATTATGGAGATTATCAATATTTTCTCAAAAAGAAGTAAAGAGTAAGAAAAAGGTTACGGTTAGAGTGTCTGTAGTCAGGTCGCAGTCCGTCACAGCAGTTCGTCGTCCCAAAAGTCTGTCATGGATTTGAATTTCAATTTATTTTTGCTGGAGGTGACTGAGAAAATCGCTGGATTGATTGCGATCGCCGTCCAAACCGCCGCGGATCCGGTTTACGTCGCTAAACATTCACGGTGGGCACATAGAAGTCGAAGAAACTCTCAGCAGGGTGACCCCTTGGACGTACTCGTAAAAGGACTTTTGGAGCTTTCGATCCGTCACTTAAAAATTGACATGAATTGCCACAGTAAGTGTGTGAGCCAAAAGCTTATCTCTAAACTACAAATTTTAGTTTGTCCATTTCCATAATTTTCCATGTCCATAATTACTGAATTGATTATTCAAGCAAGGCAATTGGTAAATCCAATTTTACATGAAAACCACCCACAAACCAATTTCTTTTTGTTTTACAGCAGTTGGACAGACAGGACTGCAATGGAACTTCCTGACCGGCGTGGATGCAGTGAAGGAGAGGATTGCAAATGTTTGCGCAAGAGTGGTTAACATGAAGATGGAGTGGGTGCGGGGCACCCGTCAACACAGTTTCGCCAACGATTTGTACGATGACCTCTGCCTTGTGGTCGTTAAAGCAAACACAGCGGTTAGGCACTGCGAAGTCGTTAGTAAGTC
>JAQIWD010002129.1:0-10126 GCA_034694825.1 Anurida granaria | reverse complement strand
CTTCTGCATTTGAGACTATTACCATGTGAACCACGAGTCAACGCGCGCGCTGGAGATTTGAACTTCTGAACTGAGTTGACATCAAGACAAAAAAAAGTTTTTGGTCTTTTGATTTCAGCGTCAGCGTCAGCGTTCAGCGAGATTATCCTGATTTCTGAAAAGTGATTTCATCTGTCGATCTGTCCTTGAATCCATAACCGGGTCTTTTATTTCCCGACATCATCGTGTCACTCCTACATCTGTACCTGTACGATGGAAGTAAGTTTGTAATCACTTGTCATTTAGTTCTCAATTAGTTTAGACATTATCCGGGATGACTTTCGTTTATTCCTTTCTCAGAACTGTTTCTCATGTTAACATTCTGTGTTCTTTTATTCTTCCAGACGAATCAAGGGAAGAAGGCGATTAACATCGTCTATACGGTTGTGACGGCTGAGAGCATCAGTCGCTACGAAATTCTTAGCTGGGTGAACAAGACCCTCGGAACGGACCTGTCGAAAGTGGAGGAGCTTTGTACTGGTGCTATCTACTGTCGGCTCGTGGATCATCTATTTGGACGTAAGTTACAAACAAACGGATAAAGAACGTAATTCTTAACCCTAGTCTGAATTGATTGTACCTTACCAGCTGGGACACTACAGTTGAAACGAGTCAAGTTCCAGACCCATTTGGAGAACGATTACTTCCAAAACTTCAAACTTCTCCAAGTTGCTTTCAACAACTTTGGTGTAGATAAGGTAAGGAACAATAACATGTGCTGAGAGACATTACATCTGTTCTCGTTTCATTTCGTTACTTCTAGGCAATCCCCATTGAGAAGTTGATCAAGGGACGGTACAATGACAACTACGAATTCGCTCAATGGTTCAAGATGTTCTATGATGCCAACTACGGGGGTAGAACTGACGTTCCGAAGCCACTTCCGGCGGACGTGTGGAAGGGAGCAAAGCCACGAAATGAAGAGCACAACACAAAGGTTACTTACCCGACGGAAGCCGAGCGGCAACGCAAGCTTGCGTTCAAGACCAAACAAGCCGAAGTGCTCCGACGCCCTGCTACAGCTGCGCCAGCAGTATCAATCCACGTTCAGGAACCAGATGGGAAACCATTGGCTGCGAACCTTCCTGCCCAACTCCGCCTGGTTCAACGGAAAGTGGTCGAGCTCAATACGGTGGTAAGTTTGAACAGTGGAGTTTGAGTTTTACGATCAGATGTTTCAAGTACAGTTTCACCTATTACCCAGGTCCAGAATGTGGTTGAGTCAATGGATGAAGGATTCAAGGAGCAAATGGACGCAATGGCAGCAGCGAAGGAAAAGGACTTTTATCAGACCAGTCTGACTGATATTAAGGAGCTTTGCGAGTCTGAAGATGCAAAGGAGAGCGACAATCCTGAGATGGCTGCCTTGTTGCATCGAATCTTTCGGATTCTGAAACGCGTAAGTTCCAATCATAACTGTAATCAACTTGGTCTAACGTCTAACAGGATCCCGTTGTTGTTATTTGAAGGAGCCACATGCTGGAACCAACAAGTCTCAGGGAGACGCCGTTGCTCCTACACCTGAGGTTCTCATCAAGCCTGAACTTGTTGCTGTTTATGACCGTGGCTGTTCACCAATTCCAGTCGAGCCGAAACCAACCGAGTTGCTCCGACCAATTCTCGAAGAATCAACGGAGACTGGTGGGGACAATATCAACAACAAGCTTGGGGTTGAGATGACGGAAGAAAAGGTTCCGAACGTGGACTCCTTCCCAGATGAGATGAATAAGGAGAGCGTCGCTTTGAGCGAAGATGAGTGGTGAAGTTACCCCTCCCAACACATAAAACACAAAACAATACAAATCAAGCACTCAAAAAATTCAGGGGAACGGAGCCCAAGTATACACCACGTACAATACATACACGTAATCAATCAGAAATACTTTGAAGCCCGGTAACAAATCAACAATGTTAGATGGTTAATTAAAATGCATTAATTTGAATGGCTTCATTTTTTAGGGTAAGCTACTCGGGTGGGGCAAATCCTAGATTCCCATTCCTAGTTTTAGTATTCCTGCGCCTGTTAGATTTGTGTATCTACTCATCCGCGAACAGTCACTCAGGCTCAAGTTCCATGAAAGTTTCCCATTGTCTTCCTACCGATTAAATATGAATTAAATTCCTCCTCCCCCACCGTGGGATCCCACCAGAACTTTCACTCCAAAAGTTTAGATCCTGTCAAATGGAATTATTTCCAAAACATCAATGTCACCCACCCCTTCCCCTCCTATTTTCCCATTAAAACTTTCCTCCACTTCCAAATTTATTCGAAAAGGCAATCCTGGTAGGCCTGTCGCAAGGGATGAAATTGAACTGACGTAGTAAGTAGTTGTGACTCTATTTTGGGGTTGCCCTTTGTTGAGCCTCATTTCCAGTGGGGAAATCTATTGACGGAACAGCAGTGACCACCAGCACCAACTCATAAATTGAGTAAGGTCTCCATGACAGGGTAGGATTTAGTGAACCATGTCATCTTGAGCCTCCACCGCACCAAATCCTTTCCAATTAGTCACTAGGACGCTTTGCAGAGGCAAAGCCTCCTAGTTTAGTCACTAGGAGGGGGATGGGCATTTTCCTCTCAATGGAATTACTGCGGGTGCGGGTGACGGGGATCCATTTGGAAGAGGTCAAAGGGTCTCTGCCTGGGTGGTTAAAACGTAAATGTAGCAGAACTGGGCGTCGTGCCTCCCTTTAAGAGCGGAGAGAATGATTCCGTTTCATCCCTGGAGGACAGATGAGGACGAATCAGCATTAAGTCCTAATTGAGCAGAATCCACTGGAGTGGGGAGTGGGGTACTTGGAGCTTACGAAAGGCTTCCAGGCTTTCGTCAACAACAGTCAACTCGAACGGTGGCCACCGCTGGCGGCCACAGTGTCTCAAGAGCCCACTTGAAAGAACTGGTTCGGAGAAAGCGGAAATTATTTTGATGGCAACAGTTTATTATGATTTGGAGACAATCATTATTCCAGGGGGCAAGGGATGAGGATTCAATTAAGGGAGACCCACTTGAGCCTCAGATGGAAAAATAAACTTCAAGGAGCGTGGGTGGGGTGGGGATCAACTGAGTTGGGCAAGTGGAACTTTTCATTGGAAATGGGGTGGGGGGCACTGGAAGTGCGAGGGTTCATTAGGTCTGGACTTTGGACCACCCAATTGTCAAGACAGGAGACAGGACACGACATCTGGTCCTTACCCCAATTCCCTGTCCACGTCCTCCGTCCAATTTGTCAAAGGGGACAATCTCGGACTTTTCCTTGGAGAAAGTCAAGGACCAAGTGCCCCCTTTTCCAGGTTTGGCAGGACAAAGGACCTAGGTGGGTCCCCCTGACTTTTATTGGATTAGTCCTTTCCGTTAAGTTTCTCTTTGGTCATTGGTCATGGGTGGCACAATTCAAAATGGAAATTAAACAATGCTCTCCTGACAGCTCAAACTGGACCTTCCAGAATTCCTGGACAGACGTGCACTGTCTCTCTTGCAAATCCAATTACCCACTTGACCTCTTTCTGGACAACTTGGGAGCTTGGCTACTGCCTTTCTCCTCAGGGCCGTTTCCCGTGGCTTAATTAAAGGTAGGGGTGTGGGTTCCAATTTTAATTTCCAGGTCCTGGAGAATGTTTCCTGGAGGAAGTCATGGAGGGTCAAGTTCTAAAGTGGTCCGTATGACTCCCTTATAAAAATAAACACCCGAACGTTGCAGCCCACTGGATTCCTTCGGGTCTGACTCTTTTCCCCCTTGGTTGGTTGCTCTTGTCCGGGAAAGGATAACAAAATGAGGAGTGAAGAGGCTTATGGTCCTTAAGTCCAAACTTCTGGAAAATCGCTCAGATCCTTATTAGATCCTCCTCCAGACTCCAGCAAGGAGTCCAGGGGAGACTTTCATTTGGAAATTGTCTCCTTGCGTGGAAATGTCCAAGTCCAGGATCTTCCCTTGTCCGGGAACTTCTTGCGATGAGTAATTGTCTCCCATATGAAGATCCAGTGGGAATCCAAGTCCACCCACCCGGTAACTGGAGGATTCCAGTAACCCACACCGCCCCAAACAAATACCCGAACCACCACCACCACCGCTGAAACTTACAAGTAGTCTTCCTCTGGGAAAAGTTCTGGATGGGAACCTGGCTCCTGGTCATTTATCACCACTGGAAAAAGTTCTTAGGGGTTTTTTCTCCTTCTTGGGCTGCGGAAAGCTGCCCGCCGAAATAAGTTCCCACGCCACGACTTTCTTTCTTATCTTCTCCCCACCAAACTCCCATTCCCATCCATTAATCAACCAATTTTAGGAAATGATTAACTACTTTCTTCATTAGGACCAACAAACAATCCAAATCAAGCTCCACTTCCCTGTCAGTCGTTGGCCCTCTTCCTCAGGAGTTCCAGCTCCTGGAGAAAGTATTTAGCGCACTTTGTAAAGAATCCTCCAGAACTTGGGATTCCCTCCAGGCCGGATCCCCTCCTGCCTTCCAAAATAAACGATTTTTGTGTGAGTTATTTCCCTTCTGGAACTCATAAATTAGGAGGGAGTTCCAATAATAAAAGTGGATGAATTTGTGATCTTGGCCCTGGGCCTGGAGCCAGGGGCTTCCAAACGCTTCCAGGAAAGTGCGGGATCCGGACAAGTGTTTTCGTAGGAGGGTGGTCCTTGGCCAGGCATGTCACCCGGGTGCCCACCAGACCCACACACGCACTAATCCATCTTCCAATTTTCAATAAAAAGCGTCGGTTTTGGGGAGGAATAATGGGAAGGGTGTGAAGAGGTCTAATCCAGAAATTGCCCACCACAATATGTCGGCATTTTCATCACTTTCTCCCCTGTTCATCCCCACTCAAAAGGAAACGCATTTCTCAGAGTGACTTTTCTAAAACTCCCTCCATATAACACAACAGCATGGAAATCCGTGACAGGGAACACCGTCGAAAACCGTGCACCGCCGTGCGCCGTGAATGGAAAATCAAAAAAAGACCAAACTCCACCACATTGCGCCCTCATTACTTTCCTCGGGTGACAAAACCCCACATTCAATTCGAAATCGCAGAGTCGCCATTCTTGCCTCGTGATTCACAAATTTTGCGACCCTTCCTCACCCGTCCCCGCGTATACGGGAAGAATTGAAGGGCTAAGAATTGTAGCCTAAGGACTGTACATAAATCCAGGACCTTCCAGCGTTCTTCCAGCGTTCGTTCAGTGACAGAGGACGGACAGAGACATAATCTTCACCTTCGTCTTCCCTTGGCCTAACGGATGGGCTCCTCATCGATTTCCATCCGTCTGACTTTGCCTTTTCCTTGTTCTTCATTTACGGACGCGTCCTTTCCATGTTTCTCTCCAGCGAGGCAGGGTTTTAGAAAACATTCTTTTCCCGTCTTGGATTTCATCTCCCTGCCTCCCCCCCCCCCAACACACATCGCATCAAAAAGAAGATTCCTTGAATCTTCTCCAGCATTCTCGACGGGAGTGGAGGGAGTTCAAGTTTCGATGATGAAATTGAAGAAGACTGGAGAACCGGGGAGTGCCGGAGTGGGTACGAAGGGAAGGGATGCTGACAGTTGCGATTCTCACACTCCTGCTGCTGGATCTGATTTGGATTTTTAGAATTGCAGACACCGCCGCGGCGGCCACAGCCACCGCCTCCCTTCCACCGACTCAGCAAAGTTTCCTACCCACACGGAATTCCCCAGGGCACACACATCCTACCATGAAGGCACTTTCACCCAAAACAATAAGCAGATTCCCCTGCTCGTAAAGTCTCCAGCATATAATTTTGATGAGCTTTCACCATCCTCCCGCACCTGTGTCACTCGATTCGTCCTGGGGGGGGGGGGCTGGAGAATCCCATATGAAATCCAATTAAATCCCAATCAATCATCAACCCCCGCTAGTTGCTTGAAACCCGGATTTGGAGGGATGACAGATGAGTGTGTGTCACTTGAGACTTTTCCCAAGTGCCCAAGGAACCCCTTTGTTGGAATTAATTTTTCCAACATCTTACTACAGGGGGGGGGGGGCGGGGGTGATAATGGAATCTTTTCCGGGGGTACTTGTGTCGTGGGGATGAAACGCTGAGGAAGGGAACGGTGGGAAATGGTCCTTGGTCTGCTGAGATCGGTGAAAGATCCTGGATCCCTTCTGGTCAGGAAGGATGATGGATCGGAAAGATTCCTTGCCCACTTCCCAAGGTGATGTGATCCATCAATCCGGGGCCTTCCAGACGAAAAGGAGTTCCAGAATTATGAATAACTACTTTCCAGACAATGCCGAAAACTTTCCCACCGCGAGATGCTCCGAATCATCAACATCATTCTTCAAGTTCCGAAAAAGTAAGGAGGAAGGAAGTGAATGATGAAATGTTTGACGGGTGTGTGTGGTTCTGATTCCTAAGTGCGCTGTCCGCGGACTGAGAGTGACTCAAGACCCAATTAGACTCAAGGGCCCCCCTTCCCCTCCTGCCCCCTCCCCCTCCATAAGGGGGGGGGGGCAGGGTTCCCCTGTCCATTGATAACCGAAACTCGGGAATTCTCCAGGCATTTTTTGAAAGGAAAGAAAAGGTTTCTCCATTTTTGTCTCTCTTGGTTCCTTGCTTTTCCTGGATAATGAAAGGGGAAACTGGAAGATTTCTGGAGAGAAAACTAATGAGACGGGGGAATCCTTCAAAACTCATCACTCAAATCCAGATCTTCGCAGGGAAAACTGAAAGACGCCCAAATTTCGTTCGTAGTTTCTTTCGTAGTCTTGCGTTCGTCATTAAGTCCCGGACGGAGATTCGTGGGAAGGAAAGGTTAAGGAGATGCGGATTTCCCCCGACTCCTCCCTTAAAATGAAAATTAAGCTCCCAACCTTATTAGAATTCAGTGACCATCACTCCAATTTCCTTTCCAAATTATAATGACGAGGAGAGCAATAATTTCCTGATTTGTGTGAGTCCACCATTAAATTCAATTAAACTTGAAGCCTCATCCTGTCTTACTGGTTACGTTCAGGAGGAGTGAGTGATTGAACGATAAATCAAAATCAGCCATTGATGCATCCACCCCCCCCCCCACCGGGGGAGGTGGGTAGAGGTCATTTCCCCTCCCCCGTGCTTCCATTTTGAGTCTCGCAAATTAATTCCGCCGGGAGAAAATTATGAAGGAAGCGGATGAATGTGAATAAGAAGATGAATAGAGGATACTTTCTTTTGGATGCAAATTCCGGTTAAGGACGCCTTCAGAATTTGCTCCCTCCTTAATGAAAGATCCTTCCTGGAGTGGTGCTGGATGGAAATGGGAGCAATTTTTACTATTCATTTCCAGGAATTCCAGGCAGGTGCTACATCAAGGTGAACAAGGAACATCCCTCTGTTTTCAATTTAATCAAGGTGATGAGCGTCCCCCCTTCATTTCGAATTTGATTTGAATCTCTAATGAAAACAAAGTTCAAGTGCCAAGGAGTTCCTTTTTGAGAATCTGAACGGATTGACACCAACCCTCAGTTTTCCCTCATTAAGTCAAAGTTTGGCGAGGGCCCTTGAAGTTGAATTCGGATGTTTCCTCTTCAATTTCAGGCATCACTGGCTCTACTCCCTCAGTCAAGCCGAAAAACAAAGGAGGAGTGTCCCCTTCCCTGCGGAAATGTGGATAAAGGAAGGGAATTAAGGAACTAAAGGTGGGAGTTTCCACCCAAAGTCTTCAAATTAACTTTTAAATTAAGGAATCCAACAATTTTAGTCAGGAGTGCATGACTCATGAGGATTAAAAAGTCTTCCAGCACCCGGGTGATGCTGTAAAATGGATAAAAACTGAGACTTTACAGGGGGAGAAGGAAGGTCGTGAGAGCGGAAGTGGTTACATCTGTCGTCCCCGGTTGCGGTTTTCCATCATAACATGACGACATGACCAAGCTGCTGGCTGGAGCGGAAGAGTAAACAATTGTCTCCAACAATTTTTGATAAGGCTCACATGTTCACTTTTCCTTTCATTCAAGTCAGATCAGGACACGGCCCGAGCATACGAAATGAGGAGACTCTGGCGACATTCACTGGTGGTGGTGGTGGTGTCGTCCCGGGGAAAGGTCAACAGGTGGAATAAACCGTCCCTTCCTGACTCCAAATTTTCATAAAAGTTGAAGAAAGTGGTTATTTTCCATTTCAGAAATCCATGGACGTGCTTTCTCCGGCGTTCAATTCAGGCAGGAAGGAGAATAGGAAGATTCTTAGTCTGCCTGGGAGCCAAATTGAGCCAATGGAGTCCTTTCCCCTTCTTCCTCCTTCCTCCTTCCCTCGGAGTTGATTTGACCCCAAGGACTTCCTAACTCAATTCCAAGTGTTTGTTGTCTGCCTTGGGTTGGGAGCTTCCAGTAGGTTTACACAAACACTTCCGCTGGAGCCGCTGGAGAAGTGAGGAAATTAATTAAAAACCGGAGAAAGAACTACGGCGGAAAGCAAGGGGAGGCTGCCGGATTTTCCAATTCCGCCATCTCCAATTATCTCAATCAACCACCTGATCCCATCCATTGTTCCAGAAAAAGGATTCTGGAATAAAGGATTGGAAAATGGTTCTGGATAAAGGAGTTTGCCATTCATTGGGGCCTGGAACGCAAATGGTGCTGGAACAAGAGCGGTTGGAACGGTGGTGGGACTACGTGGGTTTTCATTTCGTTCGCGGGCGTAATATAAATTCTAATTTTGGAGCGTGGAGGAGCTAACAATTAAGATGGGGGAGTTTGATTATTGCCATTCTGCCACTAGTTTTACTTGAATCCTTCCTGAACGAAACGTGTGAAGAGATTAGGAAGTCATAAAAGTCCTCCTGGATGTCATCACTTTCCAGCAGTTGTTACCCTCCGACGGGTCTTGTTTTCCTTCTCAACTGGAAATTATGGCAAAATGAACCCCAGCCCGACGTGTTTACATCCATTACTTCCAGGAGGCTTATGAATATGAGGAGATGGATAGAAGGGTTCCCCGTGCGTGCAGAGGGTGAATCCATCTTTCAAGAGGGAGCGACAGGGCGAGGAAGCGGCCCTCGTGGAATCCAATCATTGGAACTGACACTTGGAACTGAAATCTCTGGAAGAAAGAAGAATAAATGATTCCGGGGGAAACCCGAATCTCATCCAACAATGTCCTCTGGCCCAAACACAATTAGAATCCTTCAACACAAATCCTTCCACCCGTCCAGAAGATTCTCCAGCGGTGGTTTGCGCCAGCAAACCGCCGCTGGAGAGTCTTCTGGCTCCCAAACTTTATGAATTTCAAAACGGAATCGGTGCCCGGTTTGGCCGTTTCCGTTTTAAAAATCTGTCAAGGAACCCCGAGGGGCACCTGAGCCTGCGTTTAGTATTCCGCAGGAGCTGGAGGAGGGCTGGAGCGAAGAAATCCTGGTGAAAGCAAAACATTTCGAGCAAGGTTAGAATCACGGTGAGCGAGCGGTGCTGGAACCGCTGCTCGCCTTTCATCTTGACGTGGAAAAATGCCGAGACGAGACTTGATGTTGAGGAGAAAGATTAGTCAGCTATTCTTGGGGGCTTGGGATGGGATGGGAGCGGAGGCAGGGCCTGCCATTATGATCTATGGAACCTTGGACTGGGTGATAAAGTGTCTCCTTCCATCTCCACAACAGCACAAAAAGGGAAAGCCCATCCCTCACTTTCTCCAGCAGAAGAAGGAAAGGAAGGCCGAAGCGCTGGAAATCACCCCCCCCCCCCCAACTCAAATCTGGAATCATTTTCTTAATTTTTCATTCCAAATTAATGGTGGTTCGGGTGCTGGAGAATCCAGTCATAATGGTAAACAAACAGAGTGGACTGGAGCCACCAAATGCGGCTGTTAGGTTGATACATTTATTCTCCCGGAGGGAACAACGTCCAGTCACGGATAGGAGGCGGAAGTGAAAGCCAGACTCAGGAGGATCTCATGCGGAAACGACAGTGGGGAAATCCACCAACGGCTCCAACGGCGTCCCGGGGAAAGCATAAGAATGGAAATCATTTCTCAACTGTCACTCAAGAAAAGGGGCATTTGGGAGACTATGGGGATTTTTGGTTTACCCTTCAATTCATTACCATTTCCTCCTCCTTTCTCCTCAAGGGGACTCTGCCCAACTCTGCCAGA
>JAQIWD010002128.1:0-10128 GCA_034694825.1 Anurida granaria | reverse complement strand
AAAACTGAAGTGTTTTTGTCAAATTCAAAAAAAAGACTACTCTAATTTTCATATTTCAACACACTTGTCATTGATAATTATTTCTTATCGACACTTCAAATAACAATTACTTTGTTTTTTTCCTGTTATGATCCAATAAACCTTGCGGTACTATTGTTATAAACCGATAAGGAAACAATCTATTTTTTATGACATGTTCGGATGTTTTGCAATAAACCGCAATATGTGCAATTATTGTTCTCTGAAGAGGAAATATAACCTTGGAAATTAATATATCAAATAATTGAAAGTAAATATTGTATTATATCCATTTATATAAGTAATTACTTTCAAATTAATATATGAGAACTTTGGAATATTTGCCTTTATTAGTCAAAAACGGAATAAAACCAGAATAACAAGAAAATTACAAGTAGAGAATGTGGATTTTCTACGTCACATGAAAGGAATTGTGGATTTTCTACTTCACACGAGTAGAGGTTATGCACAGGAATAATGGAATATTTGCCTTTGCTAGTCAAAAAGGCAACAAAACCAGAATAAAAAAAAATTACAAGTCGAGAATGTTGATTTTCTACGTCACATGAAATGAATTGTGGATTTTCTACTTCACACGAGTAGAGGTTATGCACAGGAATAATGGAATATTTGCCTTTGCTAGTCAAGAAGGGGATAAAACCAGAATAACAAAAAATTACAAGTAGAGAATGAGGGTTTTCTACGTCACATGAAAGGAATTGTGGATTTTCTACTTCACACGAGTAGATGCTATGGACAGGAACAATAGAAAAATTTAAAAATGAAGACAATACCACCACAAATGATAAATAAATTTTCACTCTATGCTAATAGCATTAGAAAGAAATTTTATTTTTCATGGAAATATTCATATAAATCCAACCTTCCATAAGCTTAACACTTGGAATACTTGAAAAAATATTTATGTTTCCAACACATTGAGATTCGGGACCCGTGTGGACCTGTTGAAAATGTATTAGTGACCTGTTGAAAATGTATTATTTGATATTAATCAAATCATTTATTTTTTCATTAATTGAATTTAAATACAAGAACGTAAACTTTTGAATTATCAGATTCCATAATAAATTTAATATGTTTGCAAAATAAATTTTCATTCTATGCTAATAGCATTAGAAAGAAATTTTAATTTTCATTGGTTTTCATGGAAATATTCATGTAAATCCAACCTTCCGTAAGCTTAACACTAGAATACTTGAAGAAAAAATATTTATGTTTCCAACATTTGAATTCTGTCAGGTCGGACCAACGACCAACGCCACAGAAACACATTACAAATTTCTGTTCAGTTATTCTCCAGACACCGGATTGATTTAAGTGGGAGAGTTTACAATATTTACTCTTCATTCAATCACAATGGCTCCAACAAGTAACACGTATGTAAGACTCGGGCATCACCCATCGATTTTGTCCAAAATTCTTTTTTTTATTCAACAATCGCAACTTTATTGTAGGCAACGTTTTAAAAATAGAAAACATGTCCCAAAATTCAAAAACAACATCAAATGGAAGAAATTTATTTCACCAATCCTGACTGAGAAAATGGAAATTCTGGAATCATTTGTAAAGCAAGAAAAAGACAAGAAAATTGAAGAAATTGAACTCGGAATGCTGGATTTGATAAATGGTTTTATTTCTGAAACATGAAAATATGAAACTTAGAATTAGAGATACCAACTTGGAAAATAGAATTAGAGATACCAACTTGGAAATTTAGAATTAGAGATACCAACTTGGAAATTTAGAATTAGAGATACCAACTTGGAAAATAAAAATATGGATTGGTATTTAAATGTTGTTATTGTGATTTTGATAATATTTATAATTGGAATATATTTGTTTAGTCGAGTTAACAAAACAAATGATTTGACTAAAATTTTGAATATTTTGACAATGGAAGATCCAACAACTGTTGGATTTTGCTTGGGATTTGACAAGAAACAAAAGTTATACAAAAATGTAATGTACAATGCTGAAGGAAAAGCACAAATTCATTTAGAACAATTTCCAATTGATCGGAAAGGAGTTGCTATTATTGAACAAGACCGAGGAACCATCACTGATCATGGAGATGGATTTGAAGTTTCTGGGATTTCGCATACATTTGTTTGCCCAAATGGATATTCTGGACCAACATGTCAACTGAACCCATTGTGTGGTGAAAATGAATCTGGAATAAAAGCGTTGACATATACACAATTCAATGCTTTGGGTCTTTATCAAGAGAATCATCAAATTATTGGGATTCAACAAGAAAAGATACATCCACGCATAAGAATAAATTGTATGTTTGGTCAAGCAATTTTGGAAGCTTGTTCAGACAACAAATTGTTGGATGAAAATTTAAATTGTCAAGTGTATGATATTTGCCAAGACAAATTACCTGGGTTTATTCATAATTACAAAATTGATGCTTACAATTTGCAACCAAATGAATATTATGTGTGCAGGAATAACAAGAGCGAAAAGACAATTTGTTCAGAAGGAACTCTCTTTAGCATGCCAAACCGTGGATGTATTTACAATTCACCATGTTTTGGAAAAGATGATTTACAAATCCCAATTGATTCAAACAATTTTATTCAATGCAAAAATGATGTTGGGATTCCAGTTACATGTGAACATGGTATAAAAACAGTGGACGGAATCATGAGATGTATAACAAAAAATTGCAAACCAATGGATTATCCAACACAAAATGAATTTTATTCATATTTTGCCTGTGGTGTTCGATGTGATGATAATGATCAAAGTCATGAAACAATGTGTTCTGACGAACAAAACGAACTTGGTTATCCCCAAAGTTGGGGCGAACCATTTCATATCATGTTAAAAAAACCCAAAGAATGTTTCGCTGTGTCTGATGGAAATTGTTATTCACCCGAACAGTACCCTCATTTATTTTCAATTTTACCAAATTTAACAGTAAAATGGTCAAATGCAATGAGTGATGCATATTTATTTGATTATTTTACATTTAATTTTGTGTGTAACACAACTTATAGAAATGATTATCGCAATAATGTTGTGGTTCCAACTCCTCCACCTGGGATCTTTGTGGATTCTGCTGCTCCTTGCCAGAATGGTGTTGTTGCTGAACATGAATTATGGCATTTGTTTGTTTCAAAATCATTCCCAGAAAATGCATTACCAATTCTCATTGGATGTGTAGCACAAATTGCAAAACAATATGCATTCTGGCCAAAATTTGAAAATAATAAATATATTGGAGCAACCATTGACTTTGGGGATAATTACATACAGATAAATAAATTTACAGACGTTGTGCAACCTGTTGGTTTCAAACCAACAAACACTGAAGGATTGCTGGAATACATTGGATATGATCCACTCCCACCATTGGAAATTTTAACATCTCGAATTTGGTTCAATATATCCATGGGGTTTACTTCACAAATTACATTTTCTCCTGAAGCAATCAAAGAATCTGATTCTTTTCAAATCCCACAACAAGTTGTAATGGAAACTGGAACGTTTGTGCAAATACCATTGGTGAAAAGCCCGCAATTGAGTTACCCAGTACTGCTGGTGCCGACGAATACAACAAGAAATGTTTTTATTGAAAGTGAAGGAGTTGTTGTTGTTGAACATTTAGAAACTTCAACTCGTGACGTGTGGCCAAAGTTTTCTGATTTGTTGAATTTAAATAAAAAAATCGATTATATGGAAATATCATTAGGTGACAGATTTGTAAATGTCTCACATCAAGACAGTTTCACAATTCAATTCTATTGAATAAATATATTTTTCTTGTATTCTTAGTGTTAAGCTTATGGAAGGTTGTATTTACATGAATATTTCCATGAAAAATAAAATTTCTTTCTATTAGCAAAGAGTGAAAATTTATTTATCATTTGTGGTGATATTGTCTTCAATGCAAGAATTTCTGGTTTGAAAGAGAATGCTTGGTTGGATACAGCAAAGTGTTTCTGTGGCGTTGGTCCGACCTGATAGAATTCGAACGTGTTGGAAACATAAATATTTTTTTCTTTCTAATGCTATTAGCATAGAATAAAAATTTATTTATCATTTGTGGTGGTATTGTCTTCAATGCAAGAATTTCTGGTTTATTTGTTACGTGAAAAATGTTTCTATGGCGTTGGTCCGACCTGACAGAATTCGAACGTGTTGGAAACATTTATATTTTTCAAGTATTCCAAGTGTTAAGCTTATGGAAGGTTGTATTTACATGAATATTTCCATGAGAAATAAAATTTCTTTCTAATGCTATTGATATGATAAAAAATTTTATTTTGCAAACATATTAAATTTATTATGGAATCTGATAATTCAAAAGAAATTCAACTTGGCATAGGTTAGGGCGGTGGTTTAGGTGTGGTGGTGGATGGCGGTGGGCAGGTCGGTGTGGAGGGTGTATTTGGAGATTTTGAAATACATTTTGACTAATATCAAATGATACATTTTCAACAGGTCCACAGGGTCCCGAATCTCAATGTGTGGGAAACATAAATATTTTTTCAAGTATTCTAATGTTAAACTTATGGAAGGTTGGAGTTGCATGAATATTTCCATGATAAATAAAATTTCTTTCGAATGCTATTAGCATGTGAAAAATTTATTTATCATTTGTGGTGGTATTGTCTTCAATGCAAGAATTTCTGGTTTTTATTGACAAGCCAATTGTATTTTACAATGCATGATATTGAGTGTTCGCAAAATGTTGAAATTTCTTCCGGCGTCGGGAAAGGCCTGTGGCGTTGGTCCGACGACCTGACAGAATTCGAACGTGTTGGAAACATAAATATTTATTCCAAGTGTTAAGCTTATGGAAGGTTGTATTTACATGAATATTTCCATGAAAAATAAAATTTCTTCCTAATGCTATTGATATGATAAAAATTTTATTTTTGACACCACGAAATTTAATACAAAACTCAAAATATCTTTGCGAATACAAGACTATAAACAAAGACAATTCTCAATTCAGATTGTCAATTCATCATGAACGTTCTTCCTTTGTTTTTGACTGACAAAATAAAAATTAAAAACTTGAGACACAAAGCAGTTTATGATTTTCAATTACGTGATCATTTTAAATCAAATTCTGATATTTTTTTGTTAAATTGTGAATGTAGTCACAAACATTTGAAACAAAAATGTTATCTGACAACAAATCAGACTTGTTTGAAATGTGAAACAGTAAACACATTGGCAATAAATTTTGCATCATCCTTGTTTCATTCAGACTTTGACAAAAAGAAAATTTCTAAATGTTGTTCACATGTGCATTACCCACCATGTTCAGTTTGTTTGAATTGCAAAATTGGTCAAAGTTGTGTTGTAAAACAACCATTCCAATGTGAATTTACAACCAATGCGATTTGCAAACAACATGGTCTGACTTTGAAACAAAATGATTTGGATAATCTTCAAACACATGTGTTTGATACGAAAAACCCAACTTTTTACTTTTGTGAGACCCATGCTCATAAACACAATAATGCTGCATTTCCAAACAAACTTTGTTTTATTTCCACGGTAAAATGCTGTGATGATGCGATATTACTTACCGATTACAAAAAAAGTTTTGTCATCAAAACAACTGAACAAATTGATGAAAAAAGAACAAAACCAAAAGAATACATTTGTTACAACCCAAAATTTTGGAAAACTCAAGCAAAAAATCATTTCTTTTCATTTTTACGTGCTGTTATCACAAAACAAAAAGGAATCAAGGAAAGATACATTCAATTTGAAGATTCGAGTTTTGAAATCAAAAATGTCAAAAAATTCAAAAGTGGCAAAGAATCTGTTGTTCGAAATAACATTACTGGATTCGAAACCTGTGGGTTGTATCAAACTTCCATAATTTCTGCTTCTTTGCCTGAAGATGTGTGTTTGATTCCACAAAGTTTGTACGACCAATCCGTTGCTGCAGGTTATGATTTGTCTTATGTGGTTTTAAAACGAGATCCATCGTTTCATCAAACTTCAAGTATTGTTTTACAAGCGATTCGAAATCCAGATCCAACTTGTGAATGCAATGTAATAAGTCATTTTATTCATTATTTGTTATTTCAAGATCAAGATGGTGACAAAAATGTCATTTATATGGTTTGCTTTTTCAAAAAAAGTTACAATTTCTCTGAAACTTATGATTATGCAATTTCAAAGTTTGAACTCAGTTTAGCATTTTTGAATAGAATTTCTATTACCAGTGATCCAAGAATAAGATTTTCTGAACACAACCTTTTACAATTTGTGACACATCGAAATATTCTTTGTGAAAATAAATTTTTTTCATCAACATTTGAATTTGGACCTGTCTTTATGGCAGAAGCTGCATGTTCATATTATCGGAAAGAAGCTGAACCATTCAAACAATTATTAAAGGAATTGACAGAAAACAGAGTAACGTCGAACCACATTGTTTCTGTTGATGATCTTTTGAAAAAAACAAATTATTTGAATTCAATAATTTCTTCAGGAGTAAAGAAAAATCCAATGTCTCTGGTTTCTCTCTTTTCAGAATTAACAGAAAATAATGGGATGATGGCAAAAAAAGAAGCAATGTATACCCAAATGAACAAGTACATTTCATCAGGAAAAACACTAAGCAATCAAGGCAGAACATTGTTTACTCTGTTGGCAGCAGCTTCCGATTTGGTTGTGTTGTTTGGTTCTTTATTTGTGAACAAACAATTTGTTGCTGATTTCAAAACAAATGATACAAATTTTGTTTTTGTGTTTAATGAAGCATCATTGTGTTTATTTTTACAAGATTTGAAACAAAATTGTATGGATTAATAAATATTTCAAGAGTATACAGGCAAGGTGCTGTTTTCATGAAATTTTGTTTTTGTTGTTTCGTTGTGTTCTTGTTCAGATTTCGGTTTTTCTTTTTTGTTGAATTTGAACTTTGTGGCAACAGAAATGAGAAAAACAATGATTAAAATGACAATAATTGCAATCAATGGTTTTTTGAATCCTTCCCATAGAGAAGAACCGACTCCTTCCAAAAGATCAATTCCTGTGTTTATTATTGTATCAGTCACAATATCTAAAATTGATGGATTTGTTACACATGTAAATGTGATATTGTCAAGTCCTTTTGTGTCTATGTAAGTTGTTGAAGTTGGATCTGCTCCAGGATTACACATTCGACAAGGAGGAACTTCTCCACCATCAACATCAGGATGCTTGATTCCACAAATGTTGACTGCAATTTCATCTTGAAGTTCTTCAAAAAAAGCAAACACTTGTTCATATTTTTCATCAATTATTGTGTGTAATGATGTATTCAAATCCCCAACTGCGATGCTCAAATGTGTAGACAAATTCATTTTTATTTGATCAGTGTCAGGTCTTGCAGCAATTGTCATTAATAAAAGTGTTGTATTTTTAAAATTTGGAACACCGACACACATTTCGCCTCCTTCACCAATACAAGAAAATGCAGAAACTTTACATGAAGTTGTTTTATTGTCAATTTTGGTAACCATGAAACAACCTTTTCTTGCAAGAGTGGCTGATTTTATCCAATCTTTTACAAGAAAAAAACCACCAATTGTTAAACCAATATACATGCCAGGTTTTCCATACTTGGTCCATAAATTATTATTTATTTTGTCAACGTCTTTTTTTGCAGTGTTTGACAAATTATCCATATTTTCAGCAGTAGTGTTCAAATTTGGATGTTGTTTCTTTACATTTGCTGCAGAGTCTTCGACATGTTTTATTGCACTTTCCGAAGTATGTCCAACTGCTGTTTTGAATGCTGATGAATTTGTAGGAGTAACTGGAACATCAGATTTTGCAAGTTTCACAAAATTTCCAAAATGTCCTTCTTTCATCACTTTTTGCACTTGCCCGACGGGTTCGTCTGATAATTTCAGAAAACCTTTGCTTGTTTTCGTGACTTCCATGTTTTTGACAACAGAATCAATTGCTCCACTTCCAGAATCTACAGTGTTCATAAATGCTTTCAATTCGGGAATTGAATGTTTAGAAATTCCACCAAAATCACTCAATGCTTTCAAAAATCCACCAATTGGTTTCTTTAGTGTTGGTTTGAATTTTATTTTTTTATCAATTTTTGTGAGATTTTTGAAATTTTTTGCTCCAAACCGAGAAGCTTCCCCCAGCATTTTCAGACCCCTCATGAACCCCATGTTTCAAATAATAAAATATCAAACAAAGAGTAACGATAATGACAATAATCAGTGTGAACATGTTCTATATTTGATATTCTTGAAAGTTTATTTCATCAAATTACGTTTAACCAAATTACAAACAAATGGTTTCATCAACTTTGCTTCTTTATTCTGCTTTTCTGGTATTTTGGTTTTTATCTTCATTGATGCAGCCAATTCCGCAAAGGATTCGTTTGTTGTCTTGTAATTATAAACTGCTGGTCTGATGTGCTGTTTGTTGTTTTCATATTGCTGTGTGTAATAATCGTAAAGAAATTTGAATACTCGTGTGAATAATGCCGGATCGATTGATTCTTCACATTCAATATTCACTTCAACTGTTTCATCAGGAGTTTTCAGATTGTGTCGAAACGCCACTCGAAATTGAAAATTATCCCAACAGCAAAACCAATAATTGATTTTTCTTTTCTTTTCCAACAATTCTTCATTTGGAGTAGTCTCAACATTATTCAAGTCGAATTCAAAAGCATACGTTTTTTTAATTTCAAACAAATGCATGAACATTTTTTTTATATCCAATTTCAACTTGATTGAACTTTTTGTTCCTGCAAATGGATATGTGTCTTGTCGCAAAACCAATTCGCCAGAATATTTTATTGACTTGTGAAAAAAAGAGTCACTGATTTTGTTTGTGGAAAGAAACACATCAACGGATGTTTGATAATAATTTCGTTCAAATTGAACATATTCGTCAACTTTTGGATTAACCATGTAAAATGAAGCAGACAATTCAATTTCATTACAGAATTTAGAAATTTCTTCTGTGATGAAAAAACTATCATTTTGTTGAATTTTGTTAATTTTGAATGGAAACAACAAACTCTTGTTTTGTTGTTTGCGAATCAAATGTTCTTCTTTTGAAATTACTGGGCTTGGTTCCAAGCTAATGGTATAAAAGTATCCGTCAAATAATTTTGTCACCATTGTACTCGTTTCTGTCTACAAGCATGTCTGTGCTCAAGCTATTTGTACGAAATCCTCTAGCTTCTCCTCCATGGAAAGCTACATCCGAAGCTGCTGGATTTGATTTATTCAGGTTGGTTATAATTGTTTGTACATGAAGACAAAAATTAATTTGTCATTTTTTAGTGTGGAACATTTTGCACTGATTCCTGGACAACAAAAACTTACCGATTTGGGTGTTGGCATTGGATTGCCAGAAAATACATATGGAAGAATCGCTTCAACCTCAAAATTAGCATTTCAAGGAATAACTGTCGAAGCTGGTGTTATTGACCGTGATTATACTGGAAATTTGAAAGTTTTACTCTATAATCGAAGTTCTGAATGGATAACGATACATGAAGGAGACAAAATTGCACAATTGATTGTGGAAAAAATTGAAAATTGTTCTATACAACTCTGCCATGATCCGCCAACATCAACAGTTCGTGGTGAAAAATCAGGATTTATTGACAAAAATTAATAAAATCAGGATTTATAATTTTGAACATAAATAAAAACTTGTATTCCACGTTGTACTAAATATTTTTGAATCTGTGGTTCGATTAATTCCCAATCGCTTTTTGCCAATCCAGTTCCAATTTTTGGCATGTGGATTGATGAGCCTGTCTTGATGGCAACAGTCGCAAGATTTATCAAACATTTGTCGAGCATGTCGTATCGAATAGGATATTTTTGCCAAACTGGACCTTGTGCTATCATGTTTGCGATAATTGTTGTTTCATCTGCATCAACAAATTGAATTTCTCCAAGTTGTAAATGTGCGCTTTGGTATTCAATCTTCACATGTGGCCATTTCTCTGAAATTGCTAAAACAAATCCCTTTCCCCAATTTCCAACATTATTACAAATGTAATATTTAGTACGAAAGGACCAATAGTTATTTAATATTTAATATTAGGTTGGCAGAATAGTGCATTGGATTTAGATT
>JAQIWD010002127.1:0-10130 GCA_034694825.1 Anurida granaria | reverse complement strand
TCCAGGTAGTTGTCAAATCGAACGTCGGAGAAAGTGGAATTCAAAGGTGAAAATGGGAGGAAAGGTCGTCGGTCTAATCTTGTCTTGGGATTGGGACTCTCTGATTCTCAATTTCAAAAAAACTGCTCAGTTCATAATACAGAATGGAACAAAACATTTTATAAATCAGGAGGAATCAGGAATTGGGCTCACGTCCTTTTTACGTACTAAAAATCTTTAGAATTATAATCTTTAGATTTTTTTAGAATTTAGATGAGAAAGAGAGATGCTTATGTAGAGCTTTTATCACTGTTGACCCTGGGGCGGAGTCCTGCTAAGCATTTTAGAATGAGAAAGAAGCTAAGCATTTAGGTCTATGATTAGGGAAAACTCCGAAACTTTTTAAAAATGGAGAGGGGATCTCTGAAAGCTTCTTTTAATTTAGAAACAAAAACTAAAAATTGAAATTGAAATACGACCACCCTGAGACCAACCCGGAATTAGTTTTCTTATGGTAGCCCATCATCCCCACTTGTAAATTCTCATACGTAAAAGGAAACGCTCAGGCGCACTGTGTTCTCACCCTTTCAAAATTTATTTAAAAAGTTAACCCAATGAAACTGAAAACTGGAAATTTGTACGGAATCAAAAAAGTTAAACGAAAATTTCAAATTTAAACCACGGAAATGGATTGCTATCCATCCAAGAACGGAAAATTGGAAAGTCCGAAACTCCGACATGACATTCTCACTGCCATTACACGTTTTTTAATTAAAAATGACAGTGGAGTGCAGCGTAATTAAAAAAAAAAAGAGGATTTTTAAAATTTAATTATTCGACATCTCTTCACAATTTTGCAGTTTATCTGGAAAATCAGGATTTTGTGCACGAATTTATCAAAGTAGTGAAGGTAATTTTTCAGCTGTCGAATTAAAAAAAAAAAGTCAATCCCAAGTCCCCACTTTGCAATCCCTTGAGCCTTTTTAATAATCATTTAAGGAGTTTTAAATTTTTGTTATCTCTCCTTGTATAAAGCTTAGAAAAAAGGGGTCAAGGGGTTAAAAAGGGGGTCAAGGGGGTTAAAAAAGCGGCTAAGAACGTTACCAACCCAGGGTAAGTGAGGTAGTAAAAAGCTGGAAAGTGTCTGGAAATTCTAGTCTCCTGGATCCAAACTTTTAATATTCCATTCCTTTCCCCATGAAATCCTAAATAAGAAACTTTCCGTTCTTTCCTTCCTTTCTCCCCGTTCAAATGGAAACCCATGAATAATGAAAATCAATTGTTGTTTATAGGCCCCTTTTCTATTTCTCTGTGGAGAGTGAGTTAAGTTAAGGATTAACAAAATAAGAACTAAGGACTTAATTAAGTATTATTATGATTAACTTTGTTGTTTTTGTCCTCTGTCTGCTTTTGCTTTCACTTTTAAGAGTTACAAGTGGTAAAATCTTGAGGTGAAAGTCCATTTTCACCCAGGAATCCGCTTAAGCACTCCGTTGATTTGAGTTGGGGAAGGGTTAGGGATGTATGAAGGGTCTCCGTAAGTGTATTGCCACTTTGCTAATTAGCCATTTCTACTGGGGGGGGGGGGGATGTTTTTGGGAAATTAGGCTTAAGCTCTTCTTCAAAATGGCAAAATTCTTGTTAAGAATAATGATCGTGTGGCCCTTAGGCCAAATTTGGATTCGAGGGTGAGGTTTTTGAAAAGTAACTTTCTTCCGTAAAGACAAACGTCAAAGTGTTTTAATTAAATTGGCCCGATGTGGAGTACTAAAACGAAACAAACAATTGGGTTTGTTCATTCTGACTAATGTACAATTCTGATTAAGAAAAAATAATATGATGCGTCGTCGATTTTAACCAAATGAAAATCCATCAACAAGATCAAGTTTATCATCTTCAAACTTTAAAGTACAAAAGACTTTACAAAGACAAAGGGAAACTTAACCCCAGCAGAATAAGAAAAACATAGGAAGTGCGGAATCAAATCAAAGAAACAATCTTATCAATCTTCAAAAATTGTTTTTTTTTACAATCAAAATTTGAAAATACTCAGAGAACAATATTCAGTTGACTCAATTTTGCAGAAAGATGTTCCATCCTCTGTAATCCTGTAGCCTTAGCAGTCAAATTAAAAGAATGTTAACGATTGTGAATTGTGCGATTCTATTGAGGTGTAAAAGTTCTGCGCAGGGACTAGAGGTCAAAGGTCATCCACACACTAAAATGCAAGGGTTAAGAGTTGAATTTGGGGAAGAACGTGAACGAGCATATTATTTCCAACCGTAGTGGGTAGGGTTTCTAGATTTGTAGATTAATGAGCTAATTCATAGGAGCGGAGAACTAATCAAACTAATTGTTGTCGTCCATGTCTCGTGTTTTCGGTGTCTTAACGTAAGGCTGGTCGTGTCATCAGTTCCATTAAATTGGTCTCATGACATGATTGAAATCTCAGGCAGTTGACAAACTAAGAATAATCACTCGCTCATTAATATGCTCACGCATTGAACCATGGCGTTGATTTTTCTGTCTATAGCTTTACTCTAGGTGTCGTGGGTGAAAGGTTACAGACTTTTTCTCGGTTTTCATCCCTTCATTTTATGGTAGGAGGTCCCAGTGGTCAATTCAGTTCAAGTAGGTTTTTCTTCAACCTCGTCTAGAATTCTAGAATCTCAGGATTCCGGGAGTGTGTACATGATGTGGTAAAGATGGGTGATTGGATGTCAGTTACAAATGGCGGTGCACTTGTGGGACTTAAGGTAAGGTACTTAGGTTACCTAGGCTGGTTAGACTTGTATTCATTGTAAAGGACTTACGAAGGCGGCTTCTCAAGGCAGTTATTACTCCCATAATTAATAATTGTAATTAATAATTGTAATTAATAATTGTAATTAATAATTGTAATTAATCCCATCTCTAATGGCTAAGAAAAGTTCAACAGAAGCTCTTCCTCACTCAACTTCATTTCCGTAATTGTCTCTAACATAACCGTCTTTGTACGTCTTTATTAATCCATTAATTATTATTATTAATTCAAGTGAAATGATATTATTATGATTTTAATAAACAAATAATTAGTACAAAAAAACGCCAAAAAATGAAAAAAAAACAACATGTTTAAGTGAATGCACCTCCTCCAGTTTTACATTTTGACGAGGGGCTCGGGTTGGAAAATTATTAACAAATAATTTGTTTTAATGCCAGCCGAGTCAGATACACTCAGAAATCATTGAAATGAGGGACAAGAATTAATTGAAATGATCCCACTTTAATTAATTTTTGTATCATGACGGAGAGACGCTTGGACCGTTGACCCCTCCTCCGCGGTGGGATTCCTTCGTTTCCGGATCTAAATTCCCACGGTTCGCTTCCAAATATTTTGTCTTGGCCCTCTCCAGCAGGTCATCGTAAGCGTCAAAGTCCAGGATTGAATTTTTGTAAATCTCATTTATTTCCTCTGGAGATTTTGGAGTTGGGAGCGGTGGTGGTGGTGAGTAGGTTTTCAGGCGTGAGCCTTTCGTTTCTGCCTGGATTTGGTCTTCCTCGCTGGAGATGTGCGGGTCCTTCGGTTTGTCCTGAGGATAAAACTGGAGTGGTGTCCATTCGAGCTCTTCCATGGACCGACTTGGGACGAAGGGTAAAGGTCGCCTGGAATTGGGAACTGGAGGTCTTCCCATGCCTGGACTCCATACTTTCTGGTCATAGTCGGGAGGTGGGGATGGTGGGGGTGTAATTCGATTTCCAGGAATTGTGCTGGGTTTGTTTCCGGCCTTGCTGAAAAGGAGTTTCAGTAATTTCTCCAGCGGTCTCCTTTCACCTTTCTCCTTTGTCCGGTTCTCAGAAGCGTCATCCTCATCTTCTGATTCCGCTGGAAGAGGCTTTCGTTTTCTAAATTGAGTTTCCCTTCTCCCGTCCCTCCCTCCACTCTGTTTCTTCAAAATCCCATTCAACCCGCTCAGTCTTTCATTTCGGTCAATTCGGGGAGGGCGAGTGACGTTTTTTGTTGGGAAATGTTGTTGTTGTTGTTGTTGTTGTTGTTGTTTTTGTTGTTGCGGCTGCTTTTGGTAATCATGCGTACTGATCGCTTTCGTATCAGATTTACGTCCAAACGTAAAAAATCGTCGAATCGAGTCCAGGAAACCACTAGATGGCTCTGGCGGCGTCGGTGGGGGGATTGGTATAGGAGGTGCCTGAATCGGTGGTCGCTTCAACATTTGACTCAAGGGGGGTGGTGGTGGGAGAAAGTTGTAGGAGGTCACAGAAGCGGACTGCTGCATCATCGGCTGATGACCTTTGCTCCGTCGCATCTTTGGTCCTTTCCTTACGTTCTCCTCAGACTTTTTCCCATCCACATCCAAGTCTACCAGCATTTCTTCGAGATGCTCCCGCAGGAGCGACTTTATGAGCCCCTTCAATTCACTCTCCGATTTTTTCCCAGGCTTCGTAGTTTTCAGCTCGTTTCCGCTTAATTGTCTCCCTTTGAGCGCCGCCGCCTTCACAGGGATGTGCTCCGAGAAACTGGTGTCGTGATGCTGGTAAGGGGAGTTGTGCTCGACGACCCCTATGAACTGTGGTGGATGGTTGACCACTTCAACCTCCACTTCCAAGTCCCCCGAAGTGTCCATCAGGTCTTCAGCCAGGTCGTCGATTTCCGGAACTTTCCGAGGTTTACCCCGGTTAGGTCGAGCTTCGCGCGTGATTTGGTTGCTGGATTCCACATCCGGGTAGTGGTAATGAGATGTCGCCGGTGGGGGTGGATTCGGAAGACCCATAGGGACGAGGAGTCCATACGGCGTGTGGATTGGGACCGGCGGCTGTTTCTTCTTCTCCATGTAGTTTTCCATTTCAAGTTCGTAGTGATTTGAGGCAAGGACTTGGAGCTGGAAGAGCGAAAACAAAAATAAGCGCAAGCGAATCAAGCGAAGTTAAACTGGGCAAATTCTACTGCAAATTACCATTTGTTCTCTGGGATGGACTTTGGCTGGATGAAAGCCTGGAGAGGCAGCCTTGGCCATCGCCTTTTCAAAAACTGCCGGGTCGGAGGCACTTAGCACTGGAATTTGCTTTCCGTTTATAAAAGGTTTGGCAGGAACCATAGCTCCCTCTGGCACCATATTCGGGAACATAAGAACGTACGCATTTTCACTGAAACCGGGTCGCTCGGGCTCTTCTTTCTTCTTCTTCTTTGGTCTCCTAAAAAATTTGACCCTTTGCTTGACCTCTCGACTTTCCTCCTCATGATGAAGGGCATGGAGTTCGGCTGGAGATAATTTCTTAGACGACCCATCCCTGAAATTGTTCCAAGATTCCTCGGATGAGGATCGGACCAAATCGTTTCCTTTGGATCGCGTCGACGGTTCGATGAGCTTTGGATAGCGCTTGCGCTGTTGCTTTTTCCTGGAGCGAGACCCACGTGGGACTACTGCGACCTCGGAGCTCTCATCCTCAATGTTATACTGGGAAGGGGTGGGCGGTTGGGAGGCAATGTAAGAAGGCCGTGGAGGATTCTGATTTGGTTGGTCGGCATAGTAAGGGCGCTTACTATAGTAAGGGTTACTTGGCCCTTCATTTCCACCACCGGACGGGTGGTGCTGCTTCTCCTGGGGGTAGTGCCCTGCGTTTTGGAGGAAGGGATCAAAATGGTACTGGAGGGGATGACCCTTCATGAGTGGTGGATTGGCTGGGGCGTAGTCCGGATTCACTGACATGGAATGCGTATGCGGAGGGTAATGACGATTCGAGCTGTAAATACCGTGTAAACAATTTAGTAATTCTAATAAATTAATTACTGAGGTTTCACAGAACTTACTAGACTGAGTTTAGAGCGTGGGACTCTGGAGGGGGAGTTGGGATGCTGACAAGGCCGGGCATTGGGAGTGTAATACTGGGAGATGACCCTCCCTGGAAGTTGTGATGTCCATTGGAAGAGTCTCCAGACGACACCGTGTCCGATTTGTGCCCCTTCCCGAAGAATGACAGCGGCGGTGGACGGTGAGGGGGATGCGCTGGGAAATTAATCTCCAGTTGCCCACCACGTTGTTGAGTCGTAGGATTCGTGGATTGCATTAGGTTATTGAAGAATGCTATCTCCAGCTCTGCGTAGCTCTTTCCAGGATTTGGATGATTGGAGGACTGGAATGGTAAAGAGTTCTGCCTCCCTGCCACCGGTTTGTATAAATCATGGTTGACATTTCGAGCTGGTGGTGTCTGCGCATGCTCATTGGCTCCAAAAGGGAATCCAGCAAAATCCGGCGGCGGCGGCGTTGGTTGGTGTGGCTTGTTCATGTTAGGTTGAGGTGGCTGGGAAGCGCTGTGTTGCACTGCCGGCGGTGGGAAAAACTCACGTGACTTTATATAAACGGGATTTGTAAAATCAAGTTGTCCTTTCTTCCATTGTTCTCCTTGTGGGTGGGCATGTGGGTTCTGGAAAATTCCTGGAAGGAACCCCTTATGAACTTTCTCCGGGTTAAGATGTTTTTCTCCACCAAAACCAAATTCGTGAGATTGGAAGGGATGAATTGGAGGAGGAGCTTGGTGGGGCTGAGACGGGTCTCTCCCGGTCGGGGTGGGGTCTCTCCGATCCGTGGGGCCAGGGTACCCACCCTGGTAATTTGATGGTGACCGACTAGGGCCAATGGGTTTAGGAGAATCGTAGATTTGTTCCGAGGAATGTTGACCGGACGGAAGTTCCGTGACGCGGTGTGTTGTCCTGTCGTAGTGCCCGCCTGACGGCGGCGCCACGTTTACAAAGTTGGGATGATATCCATCGTTGGCGGGAAGGGTCGAGGGGTGACCAAAATAATGTCCGTCCTGACCATTATCCACTACTGAAACAATTTCCAACTCATCGTGATGGAATGGATGTGAGTCCCCTTCCCGGTCACTGGGGAATTGTGGATGTGGATGTCCATTCGGTTCACGACTTGGCGGGATTTCGACAATGTTGACTTTTACCTCATCCACTTCCCCTCCATTCGGCTCATCCGCCTGGGCCGTACTCTGATGGTGGATTTCGTGGGAATCCGCCGAATCCACCACGTGAATCGTTTGTTGTGACCCCTCAGACTGTGGGGCAGTTGGTCCCGACTCCGGCGCAACCGCTATAGTTCCCCCCTTGTTTTTGTTGATTGACCTCAAGGTTTCCTCCCCACTGATGACCTCTGGCGATGACCTGTAGAAGGAATTCTGCTGGAGATTCATGTAGTTCTTTTCCCAACTGTCTCTCTCCTTTCCAAAGTGTTCTTGTCGCCCGTCCACGTGGACGCCGTGCACCTTTGAATTGGCAGCCTGGAGCCACTCCCCAGGTTCCTTGGTGCCGTTCTCAGGAAGCCCATCACGGCGACCCTGTAAAACTGCTGGAGGGGGCGTGGTGACCTGGGCTGGAGTATAAACTGGGCCCGTGAAAGGATTGAGTGGCCTTTCTATCTGAGGGCCTGGGGTCACATCTTCATTTTGAAATATCCTGACGTAAGGACTTTGCTTGATCACAATGGATTTTGTATTTGAAGCGTCGGGAAGGATTGTCGGTGGGCTGGGGTCAGGTTCGACAATCATAGGGGGGACGGTTGTGGTGCTTCGATACCTCCGGGGACGAGGTGACTCAGGCGTCGTTGTACTTCCTCCGTCGTCGGTACCATTTCCGTCACCATTTATATCGGCGGTGCCGTTCACATCGGGACCTCCACGTAAAGGTCCTTTCCTCACCCTCATTCGTACCTTCCTCCGAGTTCCTGGGCCTGGGCGCAGGCGCCGTCGCTTCGGATTGAATCCACCGTCCTGGTGTTTTAGAGCCTCCGCGTATTCGGATTCCAGTCCTTGTGGCTGGTCTCCGTAGCCCACGAGGGCATCAGGGCTCGGCAGTTTTTCCCCAGATGCCCGAGTTGAATTTTGGACTTTTGAAAATGGCGTCGGAAGGGGTGACTCGTCATCATCATCATCATCCCCCATATTTTCATTTTCTATTAGCTGATCCTCATTATCTGAACTGTTCATGGTCTCCGTTGCATTCAGCGGAATTGAGGTCTGGGGAGTTTCCAAAGAGTTCATGTCTTCAGAATTTTCAAGCTCAGTGGATCCGGCGGAACTTGGTTCTTCAGTATTAATTGCTTTAATTGCAGCAGCAATGTTTTGCTCATAAGGGAATTGGCGAAGAATGGAGGGGTAGCTCGGATCATCACTTGCATTGACCTTATTTCTTGCACCGTTGTAATCGTCGAGAGCTTTCCTTTCCATGGAAGTCTCGTTGCTCTCTTCTTGGGCCATCAATTCAGCGCTCCACTGTTTGTCTATGTCGGATGGCAGCGATCCACTGGGGGATGAGTCCAGAATACTTTTGGCGACAATTCCTTTGGAGGAAGACACTGGAGTTGGAAACTGGGCCGTGGGGGGCTGGAAGTGACTCAATGTTCCCATTCGGGTAGCCGTCACGGTCGTAATTCCTTTAACTTCCGAGCGATTCGGGATTAATTGGGGTGTCATTTGTGGTATCGCTTGTAAGCTCATTGTGGGACTAAAAGTTCCCTCGTCAGGAGTGGGTTCTGCAACAAGGAAAAAAATAGTCAGTCCAGCCTTCAGACACATCAAAATAGCACAGCGCTGTGGGGCTTCCGTGCGAAAAACTGAAAAGTAGGCTTCACTTTTATTGCTTCGCTTCTTCAATTAATTCTTACACGAATTGATTCTTAGAGAAAGTGGAAGGTTTTTTGGGAGGTTGGGCATTTTGGAAGGTTCCGCTCCCATTGGAGCCCCCTTCAGTGGACGCCTCCTTCTATGCCTTTGGACTTCAATTGTTTTCCCATTTAACCAAGGATCCATTTAGAATTAACCGAAATGAGGAAACTGACAGACTTCCTCGCATTATTCACATCTGACTGGGCAACTAACGTTAATTTCTCAAAGAGCCACACCAATTAGCACACAAGAAGAAATGCCCACTGCCCATAAGCCCAACAATCAACAATCTCCAATTTGTAGCCCCTAAGTTGGAAGCCCGTTAAAACCGTTGGAGATCTCAACTATAAATGCGAACGGCGAAAACAATTAGACGGGAAAAACTAAGCCAATTTTCTGATTCATCCTTGATTGAAATGAAAATTAATAAAAGGGAACGGAGGGTGGTTGAAGGGGAAAAGAGGCCAATGTATGAAAAAAACAAGACGCCATTTTGCAAATTTCCCAACCATTATGGCTAACTAATTAATAAATTATTCTCGGCAAATGGAAATATTTGAGAACAAATGGTTAGCACAAAAATCCACAAGATTAAGACTTTACTTTTTTTCAGTTTTTCAGAAGGGCAAGCAACAATAGCACACTTTTCAAATGCAAATCTATTTAGGATGGAAATTTTGGCCTGGCGTTTCAGCTTCGGGGCGTAAACAAATTGTAAGTGTGATGAAGCAACTTTTCACACGAAATGGTAGGGTTTCAGAATCGGCCCAAAATTGAATCATTCCGGGACTTTTGAATTAATTAACAAAGGTTACCTGATGAGTCCAAATTTTCTGCCACTCTATTCGTACTTCCTAGTTTATAGAATTCGGCGCTTCCCACCAACTCTCCCCCCACGGGGTCAACAGTAGTTAGCTTGAGCAGAAACAGAAGCCTGAAACATGTTGAAATCCACATAAACTCCATTTGGATATAAAAACGAGGCGGTCGCTGCGTTGAATTGATTAAAAATTTTGCGAAATTGGAAACATGGTAATTAGGATGAAAGTCACGCTCCAGAGCGTGAAGACTCAAGTACGAGGTTTCATTGGAAATAAGGATAAACTAACACGAGCAAAATGTTTTTGGATTTTAAAAATGACCGGAAGTAAACGCCAACTGGGAAATTGATTAAAACAATTTGAAGAAGACCACTTTCCGTAGAGAGTTTCATCAAATTCAAGTTCAGAAGCACGACTGAACCCATTTCTGTGTCGCTCCACGGAAGGTCGCTCAAGCCCAAGAGCACTGTTTACATCAGATCAAGGAAAAGGAGGAACTTAAAACGGATCTTCCACGCCTCTCTGGTCATCTTCATCAAACCAAAAAGTTAAGTAGTAAAGTTCAACTTCCCCACGAATTATCATTAGGGATAACAAAACATAATTTTTAGTGTTAGCCACTCACCCCATTAGCTTTTGCCGGATAATAAAACAATTTTTTTT
>JAQIWD010002126.1:0-10132 GCA_034694825.1 Anurida granaria | reverse complement strand
TGTCATTGAGAAAAGCGGAGGCGCGGTAAACAAAACTTGACCGGCTGAGCTGACTGGTTTTCATTTCATTCTAAAAATGTGTATTTTGCATTTCAATTAATCAGTTAGTGCGTAGTGACCTCAGGTCAGTAATTAGAAATGTGGACACAACGCTTCCCCTTTAGTATTTTCCGCATCATCGTGACCTCCGTTTTGACGTTAGGATGGAACGGAGTTGTCCGTGGACAGGACACGGAAATCTTTGGCTGTGGGGGTTTTATCCAGAGCCCATTCCCATTGGATTTTAATCAAATTGAAATCAAATTGTAAGCGCACCTCCTCCAGTGTCCAGTCATAAACCAAGTTCGCTAATTGTATGATGCCTCCCTGACTTTCAGGTATACAAAACAAGGAAATCTGAAGCTTGCAACCGAGAGTGCACCAACTACTGGGTATGGATATAAAAGCGCGATTAAGAAGCCCAAGAACGGGTTCACTGATTTTTAAGTATCTGTTCATAATTTACAGCTACTACTTTATGCCACTGGACGGAAAAGGAGAGTACATTATGAAGGTGAGCTGGTCGGTGTGCCTTAGGTGCTGGTAAATTGGTTGTAGTGTCGCAATTTTACTGAAAGAGTTCTTTTGTTCTATAGATAAGTCCCCCGGAGGGTTGGACTTTCGATCCACCAGAGTACAAGATCAACTTCGATGGAGTCTCTTCGGATGTCTGTAGAGAAGGAGTGGATCTCAACTTTGAGTTCAAAGGGTTTTCTGTCTTTGGGAAAATCCACACGATAGGACACTTGGAAGGACCTTCGGATGCCATGCTGACACTGAGTGGAGAGGATGGGTTCTTTATGAAGGCTAAATCAAAGGCAGGGGGTTCCTTTTCCTTCAATAGTATTCCACCGGGGAAGTTCACTCTCAGAGCTAGTCACACTGGAGCAACCTTCCATAAAGACACGTTTGCATTTGAGGTCAAGGAAAACGTCGAGGTTAAGGACAAGGTAGGGCTACCAGATCACAGTTTCCAAGTTACTTATCATGTTGTAACTTGTCATGTTCGGTGTTTTTTGACTTAGATTGCAGTAAGCGGTTATGAAATCAAAGGATTAGTAACAAGTGACAAGACGGGAGTTGAAGGAGTGACGCTTGTACTCCTCAGTGACGCTGAAGTTAAAGATGTTCAGAATTGTCAACCAGGAAAACCTAACGGGTTTGTCCTTCCTGAAACTGGACCCAAACAAGTCATCTGTCATCAAACATCGGATAAGACTGGAACGTTCCGGTTCAAGAATGTTACGCCAGGGAAATATGCTGTTATTCCAGTCTACAAGTGAGTTAATCCTTAAATTGTAATTGCGTCGTGGGTCATGTTTAATTTTGGCTGTTAATTCTTTTCAGAGGAACCAACATCGTCTACAACGTCTCCCCTGAAAGAATTGACATAAGTTTGAATCATCACTCGATTGAACTCGCAGGATTTGAAGTTGATGGATTTACGGTACTGGGGAAGGTGAAGGGACCCCCGGGGGCGACCATTTCGGTTAACGGAGAAGTACGGGCGACATCTGGAAATGACGGGTCATTTTCAATTCCAAAGATGAAGCAGGGGACTTATGCCTTTGAAATCACTACTGGTAAAACCGTTGAAACAAATTCCAGAAAACTGTCCAACTTGAGCTAACAGCCATTGTTTTTATCCAGACAAATTCCAGTTTGAGAAGCAGACGATAAAAGTGATGGCCTCCAACCCCATTCTACCCGACTTTCTCCCTTCAAAATTCGAATTCTGTGGTACAATCAAGTTAGTTCGTGAAGGTTTCCCTGCGCAACTTGTCCTGAATTTCCGGAAGACTGATGGAAAAAAGGAATCACAGCGTGAAATTGTGACAAGCACCACTGGAAAACTCTGTTATTTCCTTGCCCCTGGAAAATACGGAGTGACCCTTGAGAGTCAACCCGAGAAATTCTTTGTTCCAGAAAGGGCAGCGATTGAAGTCCCGTCCGGAAGTGGATTCGCCTTTAAGGAGTTCAGTGGTTCCATTAGCGGGAAAGTTCGATGTCCGCTCCTTCCTACTGGAAAATGTGAGGCGAAGATTCTACTTTTATCGAAGGCAACTGGACAACTTTTCAGTGAGCAGAAAACAGAGGGGGGACTCTTCAAGTTTACCAATTTGGAATCCGGTGAGTATACGCTCCAGGTGACCGAAACGGCCTACTGCTGGAAAGAGGAGAAAATATCTACAAAACTTCGGAATTCCAATGTCGAGGGCCTTGCATTCGTTCAAACTGGATTCACTCTGAGCCTGACCTCTTCCCACTCAACCAAGGTCACCATTTCATCGAAACAAAAGCCGAAAAAAGTTCTGGAAGAAGTCCAGCTAGGGAAGTTGGAGGCAAAGGGACTCTGTCTCAAGGAATTCTCTGGAGATGGATATGAAGTTGTGCCGAGTGGGTGTCACACCTTTGAGCAAACTCTTTACCCCGTCAAACTGGAAACCGCTGGACCTACCCACCTCCAGCTCAAGGCCACGTCGCATGAGTTCTCCGGCGTCATTGTGACCAACGCACCGCTCACGGGGTTACAAGTAAAGAAGAACGACGCAGTCCTGGACACGGCGACGGCACTGGAATCGCTGAAGGGTGGGAAGAGTGACAAACACAGTTACGCCTTGAAGGTGATGGCAAAGCCCGGAGAATCTGTGACCCTGAACTTCTTCTCCTACGATTTCATTTTTGAGCCAAGTTCCGTAAATTTTGTAGCCGGTGATGATTGTCAATCGGAAGTGTTCAAGGTCTTTGCGCAGAAGTCTCATGTCATCAAGGGAAAACTCCTTCCACCACTCGGTAAGAATCAGATGGATAGAGTTCCAGTATCTGTGTAGTTGCTTTTAGTACAAATGGCACAACTTTGAAATTCATTTAGGTGGAGTCGAAGTCCGAGTTGACCTCGTTGGTAATCCCGATGCCACAATTTACGTCCAGACGGACAGTCAAGGAGAATACATCGCTGGACCTTTTATTCATAACCAAGGCTTCGTCGTGACCCCGAAGATGAGTGGGTATACATTCAAACCGTTTGGTGATGGCTACTCCTTCAATGCTCTCCAATGGGCCAAGATCCAAGTGAGCGTGGAAGAGAGCCTGAACCAGGCCCCCGTCTCCTCCGTCCTCTTGTCCCTGAGTGGACCCAATGGTTACAGACAGAACAAAGTGACGGATGCCAAGGGAGAAATGACCTTTGGGGACTTGCATCCAGGAACTTATTTCCTCAAGGCTCTGCTCAAAGGTACGAAATTGTCAAGCTCGGCATCCATTTTAAAATCCTTTTAACTTTTATTCTAGAATTTAATGGTGAAACCTGCAGGTTTTAAGCTAATCCCTATTCTCCTTGCAGAGTTTTCGTTCGAGCCGAGTGCAATCCACATTGAATTACAAGAGCAGGAGAGCAAACAAGTGAAGCTAAAGTAAGTTTGCAGCAAATCGTTTGCTTTTGTCCCTAAATGACATGGATCCTAAAACGAATTTTATTCATGTTTCCAGTGCCAAGAGAGAATCGTTTAGCCTGTTTGGTCGCCTGACATCGATGTCAGGGGACGTGATGCCAAATCTCATGATTACAGCGAAAGGCTTCGGGAATTGTTCTGAATATGGCGAAGAAGGGGTTTCGGAAGAGACTGGACACTTCCGGATTTGGTCACTTAAGTCCTTTGTAAGTTACCTGATCGCTGGAGAATTCCTGGAGCTAACTTGCATTTCCAGCACATCATTCTGAATTGTGTTGATTCCAGTGCCAGTATCGTGTCTCGGTAGTAAAGAAAGACGAGTACGCGCAGCGTGTCGAGCGGACCATTCCGGAGCAATTGGAAATTAAAGTAAGTCAGTCCATCCCCCAGTAACTATGTGAATGAGTTCGAAAATTAGTTAATTTTATGAAAATGAATTAGATTGGCAGTGAGAACGTACAGAACGTGACCTTTGTTATAATTCAACCCGTGAAGCGGATGGACATTAGCCTACGCGTCAAGTCTAAAAATTTACGAAACTTGGAATCGCTGCGGGCGCTGATTTACTCAGCCAAGTCCACGTCGGAGACCCCACTCTTCTCTGTCCCCTTCAACGGCGTGCCCTACATTATCCTTCCCCCAATTCCAAAGGATGGGACGCCCTACTACATTGTTTTTGAGTCAAGCCTCAGTCGATCCAATTTCGACTATGATCTCCCACCCCAGATTAATTTCACTGCGAATGAGGCTTATGCCCATTTCTCCTTTGATTTCTCCGTGGAACCCATTCATCATGAGCAGGATATTGGGAAGTCATCATACCTGGCCTTCTCTTTCATCATCCTCGCCTTCCTCGTCCTCATCAACTTTGAAAAGATCTCGGGATACTTAAAAGAAGGGATTGACAATTATCTTCAGAGTACGAATGCTGCAGCGGCTGCTGCTAAACGGAAGCTCAAGGCCAAGAGTCAATAGGAAGTCAATTTAGCTCAAAATCAGTAAGTACAGTTACGCATCCCATAATGGGATTCCCATTCCAATCCCATTTTCTTAGTTCTAATTCTTTACCAAAGTGATTCTTAGGCGTAGTGTTCTGTGGAGTAGAATTTTGTTACAGATTAAACTTGATTAACTTTTGAAACCGGGAACGCGGAAGTTAAAAAAATCTTCGGAATTTCCTTTTATTTAAAATCGCTGCTTTTCGAACTGCTAACCGAAAGACGATCCTTAATTGCTAGGAATCTCGTACAGTTTGTGGTAATTCTTATGCAAAAATATTGGCGAAAGGTACTGGGGCTCACAGCTGGGAATTTAGCATTGGATCACTAGATTTAATTGTTTTGCAACTCCATTTGTAGCAAAGCGACGCATAGCTTGCAAGTGGGGACTTATGAGCTAATCTACTGCCGGATACTTCCTGATTGATTAAACTTTACTGATTAGTACAAGGTATTTAAAATATTCTGGAGCACATAGCAATTGTACTTGGTTTGACATTTTGGGACTTGGGAGTATGATAGATTTTGAGACTGGAGTAGTCAGTCAGGAACGTTATAAGATGCGGAATTTAAAAGAAGCTCAGCTCGCGCTGGACGGACGCTTAACGCTGGAACTCCCCATAGCTTTTATCACTGCGGCTGCTGCTGCGTTTTGAAACTTTTATCACTTCCGGAATCCTCATTCTTAGTTCCACCACCGTCGGAACTGGTGGCGCTGGCACCCGACGCTGAAAACCTTTGGAGGAGTGACATGTAGCAGGAGTCGCACGTCCGAACGGGCTTCGCCGAAGATGCTAGCAGCATGAAATTGTCCGAGCAAGGGCCACAGTAAATCTTTCCACACTGGAACAAAAAACGATTGTGAGTTGTGACGTTTGCAAAATGTTACCCTGAATTCAAAAAATGTGAACTTACGGCCCGGCAGTGATGCTGAAATCCAGTAACAAACAAAATCGCTTTAGAATTTTAATGATTCCAAAATAGAGGTCAACTCACCTTCCTCCTGGTCAGGCTAAACTCCTTGGTACACTGCGTGCATTCCTTGACGTGCTTGTCATCAGTCCACTGGGCTTCTACAAAACCTTTGGAAGATTCCCGGATGTCCTCCATTTTGAGCGTTTCATTAGAGAGGCGAACTCCCATTTCCACCAGCGTATTCTCCTGTTCTTTGCACAGGATTAACAGTCGCGAATTTTCTTTCCTCATTCCTTCCAGCTCCTAAGATTCCGAAACGAGATCCGATTATATAAATCTTGGCAAACAATTTTGGGGTTGCAAAAGCCATCGCTGCTTACATAGAAATACATTTTCGCTTTATTGGATCTCTATGGCTGCTTACCAATCCCACAATCTGGAGTCGCTGGAGTTCCAGGTTGAGCTCAGAAATGCGTTCCTTGTCCTTCACCAGTGATGATTGGAGTGCTTGTCTCATTTCCCTCTCAATTCGCAAGTCTCCTTCCAGCGTTGATACCTTGAGCTCCTTTTCCGCAATTTGGACGCCAAGACTCCGCATGATCTCATGAGAGGATTTCAGTTCGGATTCTGAAGCAGCGATTCTTAATTAAAAAAAAACAAAAACAAAAACAAATTTAAAAAATGGGAAAGGAACTTCGATGACCTCATGACCTGTTAATAAATGACAAACCAGAAGATAAATTTTGCACTAAAATTACAAGTGGAGTCTTGCAGGAAATTTAAAAAAAATTCGAGACCTTCACCACGAATTCCTTTTATTCAGCCATTTTAGCAGTAAATCAGAGGAAACGGCATAAGATATGCATTGCCAACATGAATTGCATTGAACATTTGTAAGCACACAACCTTTTTGCTTTGCCAGTGTACCCATTAAATTAATTTTATATGAAATAACAACCTACTTTTCATCAAGTCTCTCAATTGTGTCCGTGAGGAGTGTAGCCTTTGATTCTAACTTGGTGATAAAATCTCCCTTGAACCTGAGCGATTTCTCACATTCCTAAAACAAAGTTAACAAAAGTTAAGTAGAACGTGTTGAAGATTCTTTGAAGTGCATCAGGAGGTTCGGTTGGTTAGCAAATTAGCAGCAGCAATAAAAGGAATCAAGATTTAGACGAAGGTGGAGGAAAGTTTGGGGGAGGGAATCCACAAGGGGATGTTAGTTCGAAGGCTTTGGCTGCTTCTAAATTCTGGAGAAGAGAAGCGATTTGTACAGTTTTCTGCTGAAGCCGATCAACCATCCTCCCCTTGTCATGAAGTTCTTCCTCGCATTCCTAATTATTAGACCAAGTCAGAAACATAGTTAAGATATTAGGAAGGAAGGCTGTTGCTGCTAGGGCTGGAGAATTTCAAATTAGCACCAACGAAAATGATGGGAATGCAAATGCAATTTGGAGAATTTACCTGCAGCTTCTTGTACATTTCGAGATTGATGAGCTTGATTTCGTCCAGTTGCCGACGTAGGGAAATGATTGAGTCCTGCTTCTCATGGATGTCCTTTTCCAGCAGCTTCATCGCTTCTCCCATTTCAGACTTTTCCCTCACCTACGCAAACCAGGAACAATTAGCGGAATCTACCCGTAGTTTCTTAGAAAAGCGTCAAAAGTTACGTGAATTTCAATCTCAGTTTTCGTATCGTGTAATCTTTTGCTCAGATCCGTGACTGTGAGATTTGCAGGGGCGGTGGAAATTGCGGAAGCGGCGTCACTAGCACCAGCACCATCATCACCACTCTCCTTGACGCTTGGAGGTAGCGGTGAGGCTGATTGAAGTGAGGAAGCCAACCAAGCCTCAACTTGACCCTCCTTGGATTCGCGACCTTCAACCCTCCCTTCTGAAGGACTTTCAGAGTAATGTGCCAGGCGGAGCTTCATGACCCGATTCTCCTCTTGCAGCGAGAGCAAGCAGTTCTTGGTAATTGCCAAATCTTCCTTCATCAGCGCATTCGTCGTGGTCAGGGTCTCTACCCGAGTTTGTAAATTTGTACAGGTTGCACTAGAAGAAAAGCACAAATTTACAATTTGACAAGAATCCAGTAGGAAACTGAAGCTGCTAAGTACTTATTAGCGATTAGTAAAAGTTACTTTAAATGGCGGTTCAGCTCTTCGATGTAATTCTTCTGATCGAGGACAGAATCCATTTGGCTTTGTTCATTCTCATCATCCACAGAGTCATTGGAATGTGATGAGCGGAGATAGAGTGAGAAATCAATGACCCCTTGCTGACTATCCAACTCCTCCTCCTAAACATTTAGAAAGAGGTCAAGTCACGTGTCAAATAGAAACCAGGGGTCAAGGGTCACCTTTAGACAGAAGTTGCAGTCGATAACGTTAAGGCCCAATAGGATTCCAGAGAGTATGACAGCGTCGTCGGAGATCATGAGGGCAATGGGCTCATAGAATTCCTTGAGGACATCCTCCCGATGGTCCACCAAGACCTTGAAGTAATCCGCAAGCTTCTTTTGCATCAATGCAAGGCGCAGCCAGGCCCTGGCCCTTCCAATGTGCGTGCTAGTCACAAAGTAAAAATGCACACGGAGCTCTTAACCTTTGACCCAACTGGAAATCATCCTTACCTAACTGTCGGTAGATCTCTAATGGATGCGGTAATGTCGAGAGCCTCATTAGTAAATTTCTCGACCACTTGCAGGACGTCCCAAAGCTCTTTCTTTGGCCCTAGTAATCCCTGGATAAGAATCCTGGCGTTAGCATTACAAATCTGATTCGTTCCAGGTTGACCTTTAGACTACTGGAACTGACCTTCTTGGGCTTGAGCCCATGCCGCATGGCATGCTCGAGGACTATGAAGAAGTGCTGGAGTGGCGGATGGTCAGCTTCTAGAGTCCTTGGATGTCCATGCCCAATGGACCACTCGATAAGCTCCTTAATTACTAACTTGGTGATATTTAGTAAATTACTACGCTCCACTGCTGTTGGATCCCGATCTAAAAATTAAATTAGTAATTAAGTTTAGGAAAATCACAATTAAAAAGTTACGAAAACGAGTTTTCGACCATAGAATGGAAGAAACTCAGGTGAAGGCAACGCCTCAAATATGGACCGTTGCATGGGTACTTCCACATCCTCTAATTGCCTCAAGCAGAGCCAATCACCGTCAACCGATACCCTAAAGCCATGTAACAAGGTTAAATTTCACCCACATTGGGTGCACCCTTAAGTTCAGCAAGGTGTAGGTGTAACTACCGAAAATTGCACAAGTAAATTGTGTCTTGGGCGCTGTTGGATTTTGTCTTTGAAGACTCTGTCCCCAACAGTTCCTGGATTTCCTTCATGATTAAATGGAATTGAGCTCTGAAAGGATGCTGCGGAAGTATCCGCTGTGGAAATCCTACGTTTACTCCTAATTTGATACAAATTTTAACAACAAGGTGAAAGTGACTGTGGGAAAGCCTTATTACAAAGTATTTCCTGACGGATCGATAAGAAGGAGTACCTCGGAGTTGCTCCTGAGCCTGGACAACCTCTACCTTCCGTTTTTCGGAGCAAGACTTGTTGTTATGCTTTGCCAATAGGCAGCGGACCCATGCAATATTTTCACACGTGAAATCCGAATCTTGGCAAAATTGACTTTGACCTTGATACCATTTGGTTTGCAGGTTTCAAGGGCATATGAGGGTTTGAATTCTATGAATGCGAATGTTGAGCAGAGCAGCCCAGCCAGGATCCGATGTGGAACTGGAATGCGGGATTTAAAGAACGGAAATGCTGGACTCACCTTTAGCTGCTGAAGCAGATGGGTCCAGGGAAGAGCAACCGGAAGATGATGAAGCACTCTGATAGGCAATCCTGGAGACAAGCCACGATGATGACTCATTCCAGAACTTCTTCCCTGTCGCTGCTAGGCTAAGAGGGCTCAGGATATCAGATTCCGCCAAATCCGAGATCACAGAGTTCGGAGTTGAGGGTTCGGGGTCACCGTCTGAATTGAGGAGGCCGGGGACGCCGCCGGGGAAACCACTAGCACTTGGGGTCGAAGCATTATTATGAAGTGTCATTCCTGCGTTTTGAGACTTGAAACGTTTGGCTGAATCCCTTCAACGTTGCTACCGTTTGTCGTAATCTACACTGTGGAATAGGAGACTGGAATTCGAGTTGTCACTGACTTCGTTGAGCGTGTGACGGAATACGAGCTGGAAGCGATGTTCGGCGGATCGGGCTGACTTGGATGCCTGAAATAAAAATTAAAAATCATAAAAATTAAACCTTCTCCAACTGGACCCTTAGGTTGTTTCTGCTTGGTACAATATCAAGGTTCTCAATTTCTATTTGAAGTAAGAAAAGATAAAATAAAATAAATAAATAAAAACATACCAAGCTTTCATTGGTCCAAAATCAGCGATGAGATGATCCACTTCAGACGGGTAGTCACTTTCCAGAGTTACTTACTTGGACTCCTGATGGAGAACTATGACAGAAATGACAGTGAATTGGAGTAACTATGACCTCGTGAGTCGTACCAAAACTTGACTGTGCAAATAAGAAACTTGTGATTTTTGGCATTCTTTCTGATTATTTTTATCTAAAAATATTTTAATTTGAAAGGTCTTTTATAATTTCCCACATTGGGAGAGGAATCACAGGTGTCAAGTTGAGATTCGTCGAATGTTTGGATTCGATGAACGCGAATCCGAATCCGAATCCGAACCCA